>CAUYQV010056147.1:0-11970 GCA_963574575.1 Galagoides demidoff | reverse complement strand
AGAGTACTGTGGCATCATAGTTCACAGCAACCTCAAATTCCTAGGTGTAAACAATCCTCTTGCCTCAGCCTTCCAAGTAGCTGGGACTACAGATGCCTGCCACAAGGCCCTGCTATGTTTTAGAAATGAGGTCTTGTTCTTTTTTTTTTTTTTTTTTTTGAGACGGAGCCTCAAGCTATCCCCCTGGGTAGAGTGCTATGGCATCACAGCTCACAGCAACCTCCAACTCCTGGGCTCAAGCGAGTCTCCTGCCTCCGCCTTCCAAGTAGCTGGGACCACAGGTGCCCGCCACAACGCCCGGCCATTTTTTGGTTACAGCCATCATTGTTGTTTGGCGGGCCCGGGCTCAGGATTCGAACCCGGCACCTTAGGTGTACGTGGCTGGCGCCTTAGCTGCTTGAGCCACAGGCGCTGAGCCTGAGTTGTTTTCCCTTTTTGCTTAGCATTAACCTTAGTTTAAATAGTATTTTATGTGTATCTGGCTGAACAAGGCCAAGAGGCTTTATAAGGTCTATACCAAGAATGGGATGAATCTGTGACAGTTCTGGATAAAATCCAACTGTTCCCTAAAGCGATTGTGCCAATTCACGTCCCTTGACAAGCGTGTGAAAGTTTTCATTGTTCCCGACTGGCGAGGTCTTGGTAAAATCAACTGTAAAAATCAACCGTGTACCGGGATCCTGTGCCATTTTCCATTTCTGACAATAGCACAAAAGGTTCCCACCTCTCCAGATCAACACCAATACTTGATCTGCATTTTGATAGTAACCTTCCTAATGGATGTGAAATGGCATCTCACTGCGGTCTTTATTTACACTCCCCAAATGATCAGTGCTCTGAGCATCATTTCACCGACTTTCCGACAATTTACAGATCTTCCTCCGCAGAGTGTCCGTTCAAGTTCTTTGCCCACTTCTTGTTTCTATCTTCCTGCAAATATTTTATCAAGAATGGATCTTGTATTTCCCATGTTAAGATGATCCTACAGCTTTTCTTTTTTAGCTGTTTAATACGGTGAGTTACGTAGACTGATTAATTCAAATGCTCACCCAAATTGAATTATTGGAATAAATCCTAGTTGGTGACCATTTAATCTCCCTTTTGGATTTCATTTGAATTCAATTTACTAACATCTTATTAAGAATTTTTGTATCCATATAAAGGAGGAATCGTGATCAATAGTCCCCCCCCTTTGGGTGTCTTTGGTTTTCTTTCAGGTTAGTGTAGACTCGTAGTTTCAATTCTTGGACAATCAGTTTGATTCTTTTTCATTTTTTCCACGTCTCCAGTTAGCACTCTTGACCTTTTCCCTGGTTTCCTGAGCATATGAGGACAGTGACAGTAGCATATTGTTTTAATGGCCTATCATCAGGGTCGGTCCAGCATCTATTCATTATAAAGAAAGACTTTTCTCGGATCTGATCTCCTCCTTGGCATGCCCAGTATTCTATTTCCAGATGTCAGACATTGTGAATTTTACCAAATTGGGTGCTTCATGTTCTTTTATTTCTGGAATGTTCTTGGCCATTGCTCTGGAATGCGAGTAAGTGGCACAAAAGCACTCGGATCCTTCTGAGGTCTCAGGGCTGTGGGGTAGGACGTGGCAGCCGCTGTTCCAGAGTGATTTTTCTTCGCAATGGAGCCAGTGCCGTCGGGAAAGCACCAGCTGCTGCCTGAGGAGCACGACGTTCCCACCCGGGGAGCGTGAGGTTCCCCTCTCCACCTGGCCACGCGTTTTTGCCATAGTTCTTGGCTCCTTTCGGTCGGATCTTCCTGTGTACGGTGCTTCTTACATTTATGAGCTCATCAGCACCGAGCTGAGGCTCCAGAAGAGCCGCTGCGGACCTGGACCAGGACCCCTTCCTGCAGCTGCCACCCCCAGCCCAGCTGTGCAGCCTCCCTGGGATCTCAGCCTGTCTCCTTCACCCAGGAGACCCCGGAGCTCTCCGTGGGTTCCCCCAGCCTGAGCCGCCAAGATACAGCCCCAGGAAACCTGCCAAGGTCCGAGGCTCACCTGCTGGGTTCTCTCTCAGGCACCGTCTTCATTATTTCTCTGTGCCCAGTCTGCATGTATTCTCTCTGGTTTCTGCATTGTTTCAGGCGGCCAGGGTAAATCAGGTCCCTGTTATTCCTCCTTTGCGCCAAGTGGAATCATTCAGCCGATTTAATATACAATTTATTCTAGGACTCTTATTTCTCCTCTAAACGCTGCCTTTGGGCTGATAGTGCTCCCATCTGTGAGTTCAATGCATGCATTCGCCGTCCGCAGCTTGGCCCCCGACGAGCACAGGTGGTCTGCAAACAGTCCGTCCCTGCATACGGGAGATCTTTCCTCCAGCAACTTTACTGCCGCCTTCTTCCTCTGGAATTATCCTTAGAGCAACATCGTTTGCACAAACTTGTCATTAAATGTTGTTTTCCTGAGGTCAATAAAGCCAATTTCAGCCTTATCATTAGCATAATCGGCCCTATTAATCACGGTCTGGGTTTCAGAAAAGAGGATCAGCTCTCCAGGCCTGGTAGTATCTCAGCGGTTCCATGTTAACACAGTTGGTGAAGTTTTAATTACTTTCCTCTGTTTCTCTATTTAAGCCACGAGTTGAGAAGAACCTGTCTGAACGAGGTGTCATCACACGTATTAAACATATTTTCCGTGCTGTGGCTTACACGTTATCTCAGTTTGGATGAGAACGAAAAGTCGTACAGTCGAAACTGTCGTAGGCTCCTGGGAAAATATTTTTTATGATGTCGGTCCTTATACTGAGATGTATTTCGGGAATTGCTAGTAAATGCATGAGCCTTAGGATTTATATGGAAAATGGATGATTTTAGAAAAAAAGAAACTTGAAAAATGTCTCACAGCCTGCCTTCCTCTTGGTAGCCAAGGTGAACTTGTTTTGAAATGAATTAGCAGGGCGCTGCCATTAACCGCAAGTATCTGCTCTGTTAATCACGCCTCCGCTGTGGAGCGTTCTGGCAAAACCATTGTTGAGGACGAGAAATCATAAGTCATCTGCTTTGAAGGCTTCATGGTGTTAATTGTGATGTGTCTGCTACCTCCTGTCTAAGGGATTTTCCCCCTACAATTTTCTCGAAGGAATCAAGTTATAAAAGAGGCTACATTCATGCAAATAAATTGCACGTTTTGGTTCAGGATGCCCTGCTCCATTTTACACTTAATAAATAAAAAATGAAGGTACCGTAGTGTAGACGTGTTAAAGAGGTGGCACTTTCCTCTTATGAAGGTTTTTTTTTTTTTCTTTTTTTCTGGAAGATCTGGGCTCGGCCTCATGCAGAAAGCTGGAATCAGAAAACACAACTGGCTTGGGATATAATTCATGTAACAATGTCCCCAGCCCTATTTTCTTTTTTTTAGTAACAGCTATATTTTGTTTATTTTAAATGGGATGGCTTCATACCTAAAGCAAAATACATTATCTGAAGCCCTAGTAGGGGAAACACAGAAATATCATGATTTTTTTTTTAATTTTTGGCTGGGGCTGGGTTTGAATCCACCACCCACCCTTTTGAGCCACAGGCGCCGCCCTTCATGATTTTTTTTTAATTAATATACTAGCTTTACTTCAAGGGAAACATTTGTCTATTTAAACAGCTTGCAGTGTTTAATTAATAGTTATAAATGTGATCATTTTAAAGAGAAAAACGAAAATCATTTTTCGGAAGACCAGATTTAGTCTGATCTTCTTGAGTAAGTATGTATGTTTGCCATGTCTTGGATGAAAACAACCATCCCATTGAATGAAACTGTTTTACTTTAATATCTTGTAGATTGCCACAAAAATATTTGGATACTTTGCTGCATTGATACAACTCCCTTACCAGCGATATTTTCCTTTAGAAGGGCAATCATTCGAGTTAAATAGAAAGGCTGTCTTCAATCACACTGCACTCGAAAGCTTTGGGAGGTTACTTGCAAGGGACGCCAATTAAGAATTTTCAGCATGTTTAAAATATCTTCCTTTTCTAAGGACTGTCCTGACATGGCGGGAAGGGGAGGGTAAAATTTGATGTTTTCTGTTGTCTTCTGCTGGGTGGTTACAGAGTGACAGATGGCAGGTCACTTCAGTAATTTGCAATCTGGCTGGATTACAAAATTTCAGGCATGGAGCTGAGCAGTTCCTTTATTTTTCATAATCTCTCGTTTGAGACTTTACTGAGCTCTGCCTTCTGTTTTCCTGCCTGATTCCTTTTGAGTGCTTTGAAGTGAAGAGTCGGGAGCTGGAATCCCTGGGGGTACTGGTAGTGTTTGTCTGGGTTTCCTGAGGCTGCTGCAGCCATCGGCCACAAACTCAGTCTAGAAACCAGTCCAGGTGTCCGTGGTGTCCTGCTCTTTCCGAGACTCTGGGCAGATCCTCCCTGGCCTGTTCCTTACTCTCCGCATAGCTGTGGACCTCCCGCTCGCAGCCACCTTGCTCTGACCTCCGCCTCCACCATCCCTCGATGCTCTTCCCTGTGTCTGTCTCCCGTTTTTATTGGGACATCAGTCATAATGGATAATTCCTCATCTCGTCTTGATTGCATTCTCAAAAACCCTGTTTCCAAATGAGATCACACCTGCCAGGGGCTAAGGCTTCAACGTATCTTTGTGGAGGACACAATTCAACCCAAAACAAATTTCTACTCCATCGAAGGGTGATTTAATACACAGATACATTATTCTCATTTCTTTAAAAATAATAATTTGTATTAGAAGAGTTGTTCAAAATAAACTAATTTGACATTCAAAATTCAATTAATCAAGAAAGACTATTAAAAAAAAAAACCCAAAAGACTGTGGGTCCTGTTTTATCTTTCACTGGTGGCCTGCAATGTCTCTTCAATAAGAGTTTCTAGATCTATGAAATATCCTCATAACTGATGGTCCTTCAAACTTAGTTTCACTTTGTCCTTGAAAACACAGCACTGAGCACTCTGCTTCAGACTCTGTCTCTCCCGATAGTCTCCCAAGCACATCAGGCTTCTTCTGTCCAAAGCTCACTAGCTCTTCCCAGTACATCCAATAAAATAACACTCCTGGTCCTTCCCCACTAAACAGCACCAATACTCACATAATTGGACTCCAAGTATCCAGTCCCCGTCAGCCAGCCACCCCTGGTCAAGCCTGGCTGGACTCACATCCTCCTCAACATCTAGCTGTACCTGCCGTCACTTATGCACCATTTAGGCCTCCCCTCCCCACCTGATGCCTCCATGGCTCTGCTTACTCCTTCCCACACCCAACTGTCCTTCCGTCCTCCTCTCCTCTTATGACCATGAGGAGGTTTTTTTTTTTTTCCAACTCAAACCATGGCCCTCTGTAGCTGAGAAAATTCAGTGAATATTCAATTTTGTCTAGATAAAAACACAGCCCCACTAGCGACGTCCTCAGCTTGTCTGCCCAGACCCACTGACTGGTGATTCCTCCCCAATTTATGACCTTGCTTTCCTCTGCGTGGGCTGCTACACCCAGCCCACCAGGGGCGGGAGGCTGAGCTAGCAAGCATCTGCTCCTTACCCTTCTAGAGGCTGGGAACTCAAACTTCCGGGTGTCTGCAGATTCAGTGTCTGGCCAGGCTCCTCTTCCTGGTTTACAGAAATGCCACCTTTGCCTAGTATTTATTCCCACATGGCAGAGAGAGGATGCCAACACCCTGGCGTCCTTCACAGGGCACTAATCCCATTCATGGGGGACCTCCCCTCATGAGCTAATCATTTCCCAAGGCCTTCCAACCCCAGCACCAGCCATATTCCTTTTCTCTCTGTTGAAAGTGCCACGCACTTCCAGACCACACTTCTCCAGCCGGGAGCACACCCATCCTCACCCTCCCTCATTTTCCTTCCCCCAGTCCCCCGTTCCTACATAGGATGTCAGATTAATCGGCTTTTTACCACATGTCCATGACGTCCCTCTTGCTGACTGCCTTGTCATATCCTTGGAGAGGAAACTTTATCTTCCTAGAAAACTTAAGCAATTATCGGCATTTCGATGCGTAATTCTCTGTTTGATACTTGTCTTCACAGAGGAATATAAGTCCCAGGAGGATCAGGATCTGTCCTTCAGTCTTCACCAGCACCTGTTGAATGAATAAATAGGCAGGTTGAAGACTCAAACAACCGTGTGATGTATGGAAACTACCTTCCCCAGTGCAGACTTCATGGTGGGATGCAGACGACATGGGGCTTCAAGAGGACTTAAAGAAATTAATTATGGGGGCGGTGCCTGTGGCTCAAAGGAGTAGGGCGCCAGCCCCACATGCCGGAGGTGGCAGGTTCAAACCGAGCCCCAGCCAAAAACTGCAAAAAAAAAGAAAAGAAAAAGAAATTGATTATCTTGACGATCCAAATATCAAGAGAGCTGTGCTCATTTTTTAAACGATAGGCTGTAGGAGGAGAGCTCCAGGCCATGCCCAGGATGGAGCACCCTGACCCTGATGTCTGTGTGCACGAGTCTCTCAGTTGCCTGTATTCAAAGGGCACCTGGGTCTGAAGATATTTTTATAGATGAAAGAATGTAGCAAATGCAAATAATTCATGTTCTGAAAATAGAGGTATAAATAATGTATCCAGTCTATGAAGCGATTGTTCGTAATGTACTCCTCTACCCTACTCAGGATACAGAGCACCACTCACAGCAGGAAGGGCATGTGGTGAAAAATAGCGTCAGGAGAGTGTGTCCCCACGAGGACCCCATGAGGTCAGGCTGCTGCCCCACTTTACCCCGATTCCTTCCTTGGACTTTGGCAGCCAAGGCTGAAGCCTGTACAATAGCATTTTCTCTAATCCCGTAACCTTTACAATCTTTTTAGAGAAGATGTCCCAGAAGAAAGGAGATAGATACAGGCTCACTTGTGGAACAAGTCCCATCTCTGTGACCAACACATTTAAACCAGCAGGAGGAGATGTCTCGTTCTTGCCCTTCCTGAAAACCCCAGTCACTCCACTTACTTATTTGTGATATTTAACGTGAATTCTTTTTCCTTTCTGGCAAATCCTATGTGAAGCTTCTCGAAGTCAAAATCACGGAGCTGGTTGTGAGGCTTTCCTCATTCGGAGCATCTCCCATTGCTGGATACCCAGTGAAAGACTCGGTTGGTTTGATTTTCCTTAACTATAAATTGGACAGAATTTGGTTTTTTTTCTGTTTTTTGAGACAGAGTCTCACTTGGTCACCCTGGGTAGAGTGCTGTGATGTCATAGCTCACAGCAACCTCCAGCTCTCTTGGATTTGAGCAGTCCTCCTGCCTCAGCCTCCCAAGTAGCTGGGACTACAAGCCCCACCACAACCCCCAACTGGTTTTCTATGTTTAGTAGAGATGGGGTTGCACTCTTGCTCAGGCTGGTCTAGAACCCCTGAACTCAAGCAATCCACCCACCTCGGCCTCCTGGAGTGCTGGCATTATGGCAGTGAGCCACAGCACCTGGCCTGGACATAATATTTAACTTCAGAAAGTTACCATGAGGAATGCTTATCCAGTCATATAGTGATCACTAAAGTTAGCTATTACTAATCACCTCCCCCAAAGAACATAGTTTATTGGCACTACATGGGCAACAGCCAAGTACACAATTCTAAGGGATTCCTTGCCATGCCCCATGCCCTAGACTTAAAAGACCTCCGGGCTGATTTTCTCTTGAACTCCTATATTTAGAAAGTGAGTTCTTCATTTCTGATACTACAAGCAGACCACTCTACGTAGTTGGTGGTGGTTAAGAATGATTAAGATGGTTCCATAAATGAGAACCAAAGAAACTGCCCAGAGAGGACCAGAGGCACCTGCCCCTTGGAAGATTTGATGCAGAAAAGATGTGAACACGATCAGCTCTTTGTGGAATTATAAATTTCCTGTTTTCCCCTAAAGGTATCAGAAGAGGATTTGGGAGGATGTTTTGATATTGCATGCAGTGTTATTCGTAATAAGCATCTTTGACAATATGAAGCCATCTCATCGCTTGGCTTTGAGAATGAGAACATATGTCTTTGTAGGGTTCCTGACCTCCTGTCTAAGCCTTTTCTTTTTTTGGGAAAAAAAAAAAAAAGCATGAATTTCCTCTGGTAATTCTCTGAGAACATTCCTCAAAGTCCTTTGAGACCAGAGGAAAAATGAAGTTAAGAGCCTCATCCCCACCCAATTATTCTTGATTTAATGTCACCTATGACCTTCATCAGATCTGGTGAGATTTCCTGGGGCAGTGTATTCTGCTGTGAAGTAGAGCCAGCCACACAGAAGATTCCAGAAGGGTAGGTCTCCATGTTTATACATGCTCACACCCCCGCCTGTAATAGAAAAGCTCCTGGAAAATCTCTTTTTGTGTTTTCTCGACTTAGACAACATTCCCCTTGGTGGTACGAAGAGACGAACTGGTCTGTAGAAATCTGATAAACCACAGAATAAAAAGGCACTTGGTTCAAGAGTATCAGTTTTACTCAGACACTTGGGAGAATAATTACTTCATTGTAAGGAGGGACCACATCATTAAGATTCAAAATGTCTTGGGACAGTGCCTATGACTCAGTGGGTAGGGTGCTGGCCCCATGTACCAAGGGTGGTGGGTTTGAACTCAGCCCCAGTCAAACTGCAACAACAACAACAACAACAACAAAAATAGCCGGGCATTGTGGTGGGTGTCTGCGGTCCCGGCTACTCAGGAGGCTGAGGCAGGGGAATTGCCTGGGCCCAGGAGCTAGAGGTTGCTGTGAGCTGTGATGCCACGGCACTCTACCTAGGGTGATAAAGTGAGACTCTGTCTCTAAAAAAAGAAAAATAAATAAATAAATAAAAATAAAAATAAAAAGATTCAGAGTCCTATGTGCAGAGGGAAGATTTAATAAACTAACAACAGGAGGACTCAGGGTACTGGTACGACCCTCTGGCTCCCCAAATTTTCATTTTTGGGGGGTCCACTATCCTACTGGCGGCAAATAGCATAAAAAGATCCCACTCCGTGGGAAGAAAGGATACTGGCCTTGTGCTTAATTTTTCACACTTTGGACTGAGATCTTTGAGAAGTCAGCGGTCCTGGTGATCTAAGTGGTCATGGCAAAAATCTGGACTGAAACTTCAGAATATCAGGAAACCCTTTAGCTAAGTATTATGTTCAGGCTACTGGCTAATTATCCCTAATTAAATTAGAAGGCCAGATTATAGAATTGTAATATGCTAGGTGTTTAAAACTCGGCTCTAAACGGATGTTTTAACTATTGAATTCAAAATATTCAAGGACGATGGTGACACACACTCTGGATCTTTCAGCTTATGTTGCCATGTAACAGACCACGATAGAACTGGCAGCTTGACACAGTATCCTTTTGTGAGTTCTAGGTAGTGTAGGTCAGACTCCTACAGGGGATTTTGCAAAGCTGGAGTCCTGGTGCTGGCCTGGCTGGACCCCATCCTGGCAGCTCTGAGGAAAAGCCACTTTCACACTCACGGAATTCAGGTCCTTGTGGTTGCAGCCTGGCTCTTATCTCTGTGCTGGGCTGGGCTCCTGCCCCACCAGCCCCCACCACACTGAATTCCTTAGAGTGCGGCCCCTTCACGGAGTGAGCCCCACCTTATGTTTTCCAGGCCTCCCTGCACGTCCACCACCAGCCTGAGAAGCCTCTGCCTTTGGAAGGCACCTGCCAGCGGGCCACGGCCACCACCTGCCCTCCGGATCACTGACTTGGGCCTTCCCCACAACCACAAAGCCTCTCTCAGCAGGACCTGCACTGGTGTTTGACTGAGTGACCTGTGGACAGAGTCTTCAGGGGCTGGTGTGGCTTCTCTAGAATTCCCCCAGCACACCAGATAACTTCCTTCACAAAACATTTCCCTGTGGCTACAAGAGTCCCACTCTCCCTGTCACACTGGCCAGGGACCCAACAGCAGGGTAGAGAGGGTAACTGACTAGGCCAGAGGTTTTCTTACTTGGGAAACATTAATGACGTTGTCTACGGGGCATGGGCTGAGTGAGGAGCCAAGGAGAAAGTCCTCACTCCCTACAGTGCCTGGCGAGCAGCAGGTTCCCAGGGCTGAAAGGACCCTGACCTAGACTGTTGAATACATGTTACATGTAATAGTTAAACTTTATTTACATTAAAACAATCAAAAGGGATGTGCCATGTCTTTGATATTCAAACATTGTTTCAGCTGCAGTTTGCTCCTTACAAACAGTACAAATCTCCTCCCAGGAAGGGCACGTGTGGTCACCGAAATCAGAGAAATCTGAGTGTCACTGTCATGCTAGGTTAGTTACACTGACCTCCAGATATCGATTTTTCTTATCTGCAGCCTCAAAGGGTTTATGTGAAAATCACAAGTTTTAAGATAATGGTTTAAAGTCTTTACCGTAGGGCTTGATACCTACCACATCATAAAAAATTAGGTATTTTGAATGTCATGCTCATGAGTGCGTTGTACGTGGGTAATCTGAGCAGGGATATTGACGGGTGTCTAAAAAGGAAAAGCATTAGGACAATCAGCAGCCCTACTGCACGACGATCTTTAATTACAGCATTTTAAAAATAGCTGCTGCAATTATCCGGAACCTGCCAGCTCTGTAGACGTGCTGTGCTGGGCGCGTAATCAGGAGAGTGCAGTCCAATGCAGATCCCACTTCAGGGAGCGGTAATGTAAGGAAACCCCGTGTGAATTGAGGGCCGTGGCGTGAAGCCTCCCATTTGGAAATGATGGTTTCTGTTGCTTGCAGCCGTTTAGAGCAGGGAGGGGACACGTTTCTTACTTGCTCTCAGAGGAGCTTGCGGAGGAAGGCACAGGGCTTCCAGACCAATCGCCTTGTGGGAAATCAGTCCTCTGTGACCAGTGCCTGTTCATGTCCATGTCCCCCACTCCCCTACTGATAGGGGAACTGGCAGATCTGTGTCCAGGTGGGAGGAGAGCCAGCCTGCCCAGGCCCAAAGGTGCTGGCTGTCTAGCTCACCTATCACCAGAAAGATAACACAATCGTGGTTTTTGTGGGTTTTTTTTTTCCCATTGGTTCTCAATAATAATTTTCTGCCTAAGGTAAAGTATCTTAATCTGTTTCATTTACTCATCTTTCTCCCTCTTACATATGGATTATATTTTTCTATCATTTGTTAATTGTCTGTAACCTGCCATCCCACTGCCCCTGGAGTACACAGAGGTCGGATCATACATCACTTCTTCACTGTTCCACATCTAATGCCAAAGAGAGTCTGCTGTGATGCCTGGATCTACGCGGCCCTTGGCTGACACGAGGTGGGCTCACACATGAAATTCTACCCAGCAGTGCCCCTGCCGTTCTCCGTCTTGACTGTTGCGAACACCGTTTCTGAAATCTCAGTTCCAATGCCTTGACATGTGTGAATCCTTTTCCCCAACTCTGTGATTTGAGTATCATCTTTATGGAAGACCATACAGTATTTTGCATTCAATAAGTAGATGCAGAATGTCTTCTATAGGGTGACTTTGCAAAAGTGTCTTCCTAGCTCTTAATTCCCCCAATGTGCAAACCAAGTCGTGGAATCAGTAGATACTTCAGCCTGAACAGGGGAGCTGGAGGGTGGGAGGGAACAGACAATAAGCAAACAGAAGGCATCTCATGCAATGCTTCCGACCCCAGGGGTTTCCCGATGTCCTTGCAAGAAGGCAGAATCAACTGGACGTTTCGAGTGCTTACGTGTGTGATTTGGGGGATGCATAGCAGACTGTGTGCCAGGGGCCCCACAGCGGCTCTGCGAGACCCCTGAATTCATGTGTGCATAAATATCTTGTATTCCTTTATCCACTGAGTTATTTAAAAGAAAAATCCAGAGACTTGGAGCACTTTCCACAATGTGTTTTATACCTTTTCACCAAAATTCAAAAGCGCCAGTGCCTAAGCCTGCTGGTGACTTGGTACAAATCAAGGCAGACTCCACCCTATGATGGTGGCCACGGGGGGGTGGGGGGGGGTGGGGGGGGGGGAGAACCCTGCTCATTAAGGATGCCCCATGAAGCAGTAGAAAAT
>CAUYQV010056142.1:0-18729 GCA_963574575.1 Galagoides demidoff | reverse complement strand
TGAATTCCTGTGGGGTCCCAGAGCTTATGCTGAAACCACCAAGATGAAGGTGTTGGAAGTGTTGGCTAAGATTAATGACACTGTTCCTACTGCCTTCCCCAATCTGTATGATGAGGCTGTGAGAGATGAGGAGGAGAGAAGGGTAGGGAGACGTGCTCGCAGGCTTGGCCCTGTTGCGGCCGGGGGCAGGTTCTAGGACCACCTCCCTCAGATCCTCCCATACCTAGTGATATTTTCCACTTTCTATCTGAAGAGAGCAGTTAACCTTCTAAGGAGTGCAGAGCAGTCAGGGCTTGAGGGAATGAGATGTTTAACTCTTTTTTTTTTTTCCTGTTACAGATGAGTAACTTGTGAGTTTATCTTTTTCTTTCTTTGTTAGTTTTCAAATGTTCTTCCCTTTAACTGAAGATTCACTTTGTTCACAATCTACATGTGGTAATATTATAGATGATACATTTATTGCTATTTTTCAGGTTTAAAACTAAGACTTTTGTTATGTTTAAATAAATTGAAATACTGTAGTACTTTCTTCTCATTATAGCATAAGGTAATATGACATTGTAATGGGTATTTTGATGGAAATGTTAAAGAACTCCACTGGAAAATAGTTGAGATCACACAGTGGTGAAACAATAGTAAAGTGGTTTATTTGCAATTTTTCTACACATGAGTAACTTATGGTTGTATCTTTTTCCTTTGTAGTTTTTGCAATGTTGTTCTTTTAATGATCTGACCCTCACATTTGTTGCCATTTAATCGTTTTCAGCGTTACAGTTGGGTATTTATAATACACATTCAGAAACCATTCATACTTTCTTTGTGCTGAAGAACTAGATAACCTATTAATGGAATATAGATTTTACGATAATGTGAGAGAACCCCTCAGTACAATACTTGACATCATCCTCTGGAAAACAGAATAGTATAAACAGAAACGTGAAAGTTGTTTAATTCTTGGTGTGCTTTGTTCCTTTTAACATTTCTTCTAATATAAATAAAAATCAGTTGGACTTATTTAGCTGAGTCTAAAATGTGTGGGTTTTGTGTGTTTTTAGTACACTGTACATCTATACCATCTAGTCAGCAAAAAAAAAAAGTTTTCTGATTACAAGGTGGTATTTTCTGAGTTTAATTATTTGAGATGCGGTGATTGATGTGTCCTTGAATGAATTTACTAAGAATATTTTTACAAGGGTGGTATGCTCAAGGGACTTCCATAGGCTCAAATTGCCTCAAATATTTGCCAGACATTTGACAGTTTTGTTTTACATTATATAATAAGGAAAATTAGAAACAATATCATGCAAAAATAATGTTATATTATTATATGATAACCTTTATTTAAAACCCAACATTTCTGGCTCGGCATCTGTAGCTCAAGTGGCTAAGGCGCCAGCCATGTACACCTAAGGTGGCAGTTTGAATCCTGCCCGGGCTGCCAAGCAACAATGATGGCTGCAACCAAAAAATAGTCAGGTGTTATGGTGAGTGCCTGTGGTCTCAGCTACTTGGGAGGTGGAGGCAGGAGACTCACTTGAGCCCAGGAGTTGGAAGTTGCTGTGAGCTGTGAGCTGTGTCCCAGGGGGACAGCTTGAGGCTCTGTCTCAAAAAAAAAAAAAAAATTCCTAATCAGTATGCCATGTGCTTTATATATAGTACATAACATATAATGCATTCCCACATTCGTACAAGATAGGACTTAGAATGCTCACTTCACAAATGAATAACTTATAAATTTCTCAAGTTCATACATAGCTGGAGCTAGGCCCCTGGTCTGCATTCATTTAGAGCCCACATTTTTCCAGTCCTCCAAGACTGAACCGGACTCTTTGTCTTGTGATTCTTTTTTCTTCTCATTGCTCCAAAATATGTACTGGAGAGTAAAAGGACCCTATGCCAAAAGCCCTGTTTTGGGATATGCACATAGGGTGTTAATAAATGAGTGGTATAAATAAAAAAAAATTTTTCAGTGACAATATTATCATACACATAAGCAATGTCAGATAACCCAGAAGGACCCAGAGTTCATAAAATCATTGTGCTCTGCCCTTTCCCTGTAGAAAGTAAATCTGTTCAAAGCAAAGTTATGTAATAGGTAACATCTGGTTGGTGAAGCAAAGGAAAATATCAGCATATTTTCTCTGCTCTCCCACCACCTGTCCTGGGCCTCCTGCCTCATGCTACAGTTTCCCCATCTCACAGGGAGCTATTCTCTGCAAGGTTTGCAGTAGGGACCCTGCTCAGTTGTTTGTAGGTGCATAAGATTTCCCACCAGCCTTTAATGAAAGAGGAGGCAAGATGAGGACCTCCGTAAATGAGGGCTCTAGTGATCAATGTCTTAAGAGCTTGATGGCCCCCAGGCAGAAATACAAGTTGAGAACCCCATTTTTTTTTCAAGGTTTTTAAGGACTGAAGATGCCTGGTCTAAGATGGCATGCTCAGGTCAGTGAGAGGGGAATCTCAGTTTCTGAAAAATATCAAGATGACCTTGAATGAAGAATGAGGACCTGCCCATTCAGAACAGTAGGGGACCCATAAAATATATCTTGTTTTCTGCCTTGGGTGGCCATAAGCACCCCAAGAGCTGTCTGGCCCAGACACCCTCTCATTTCCTCTGGGTTCTCTACTGGTGTTTCTGGGCAGTAAAGGCCTTGATCTTGTGGCAATAGCTCTGATTCTGCCCAAGTAGCAGATCCTAGCAAGCCCTGGTGAGGACAATGAGGGCTGATGATTTCCCCCATAACAGAGCGGACCACAGAGGGCCACACAGGCACCAGGCAGGAGTAGCCTGAATCTCCACTCTGGTTCCCATAAGCTTAGAGCTTTTGTCTGAGCTGAGTAGACTCAGGTCAGCGGAGGGAGGAGTCCCACATACCACTCCAAGTCAAAGTTAGAAACTTGAAAATTGAGGAAGTCACTGATGCTAAAAGAGGGGAGTGTCATATAATTTTCATCCTTCTATCCCCCAGAACACCTTCAATAGCTGTGGCCATAATACAGGTGTTTCTGACTTCACTTCAGTAATTCTGAGGAGTGTGATTGTGAAGGGTAGAGTTTGAAGTTTGGTTAAGATTTAAGGTGAGGAACCTGAGAGAGGATAGAGGGGACCACTCACCCAGAAAAGAGGGGCTACACATTGTCCTTCCCCAGCCGTCAGCCCTAGGCGGCCCAGGACAGACCTATCAGGCTGAAGTGCCCTCTCATTTCATCTGGGAGTGGTCTAAGGGACGTGTGGGCCTTGGTCTAATTGGAACATTGTTATTTAGCAGAGGGTGGATAACTAGTGCCTAGCAAGTCAAGTTGATGACCCTAAATGAGCTTGGTGGTAACCCTTCTAGGACCGATGGAGCCATTTTGGCATGATGAATTCCAGTCATTTCCTTTTAGGGCATCTCTTGGAGGTGAGGCAATTTATCTAAGAGTTCAGCCTCAGGGTGCAATTCCAGATCATGTCCAGAGTCAAGCTGAGGACCCCAAGGACTGAAGGAACCATTTATAAAAGCAGGAACATCACAGAATCCCTCCCATAACATGAGCCATGAGTGACCACAGGTAGTTGTGCCCAGATGAGGCCACCTTTATACTTTCTCAGGGAACTAAAGGCTCTACTTTGAGAGGACAGGCCTCCAGGTCATGGGAATATTTAAAAAGTAAGAGAACTCTGAGGTAGAAAAAGTATGAAAACTAAAGGTAGCAACCAACCCAGAAGAGAGAGGGACCCAAAAAGTCCTGCTTCTTTAAGCCCTGAGTGGCAAGAGGCAGGGGTAAGCAGATGTGCCAACCACTCACTTCTAGTCCTAGAGGACTTTCCAGTCGCTAGAGAGAGGAGTCAGAGATCCCGAGTGAGAACTCAAGGGATCACCAACCCCAGAATAGTGAGTTTCAGAGTCTTGTCCCTACTGTTAGTTCTCAGAATACCCAAACAGCCATGGCCAGATCACCCTGAATTTCATCTCTGGGGACTCAGGGTGGTGAGGGCTTTGGTCTGAGGCTGGCTGATTCAGCAAGGGGAAAATTTCTAGGTTGTGTCAGGAGTCAGAGTGAAAACCTTGAAGAGGGAGGTGAGGGAGCAGCACATAATTTCTCTCCTACTGTTAGTCCTGGGACATGCAGGGATGGATGTCGGACAGAGAAGAGGCAGCTCTTAATTCCTCATCAGGGTGTCAGAGAAAGGAGGGCCTCATTCTGAGGAGTTCAGTAAAGGGTCGAGGGGGTAGGAATTGTAGGCCCTCCCATGAGTCAAACTGAGGAAACTTCAGTGAGGTCTGGCGAGGCCTACCATCATTAGACTCGAAGGTGCCTGCCCCAGCTTTCTGTCTTAGGAGACTAAAGGCAGGCATGGCCAAATAAGGCTCCCTTCCTGCCACTGCATCTCAGAAAGTTCTAACCCTTGCTATATGTCAATGCCTTCAGATGCATGAGAGAGGACCAGCAGGACTTTCAAGGAGTCAAATTGAGGGTCCTGAGGGAAAACTGAGGGGACTACATCTCTCCCCCACAATAACAGGAACAACAAAAAATTCAACCCCACCCCTGCTCTGAGCATATAAAGATTCAGGGCAGGGCTGTCAGACAGAGGCTCCCTCACTGCTTTTAATACAGGGTGGACATAAAGTTCACGTGCAACTTACTACAGTAAGCTATCTTCAATTGCAGGCAAACTTTATGTTCGCCCTGTATTTAAGGCCTAAGGGCTATGAGATCCTGAGTGTGAAGGTAAAGCCACCAGAGAGCAGAAAGGTGGGTCCCAGGTGCTACAGGGATCCTAGATGAGAACTCTGAATAAAGACTGAGGATTCAATAATCCCAGGACAGATAAAATCCCCCAGAGTTGTCAGCACTAAGTTATATCTGGCAAGGCTGGAGGGCTGAAGCTCTCATTGCCTCTCTTCTTATGGGTTCTAGGGAGCCTGGAAGCGTCAACTTCAGAGCAGCATAAGAAAGAGGTCCCAGGACCTGTCCGTTGGCATAATGATCCTGACTGAGAGAACTACCCCCACCCCAGAACACAGAGAGTCCCACCAGCAGTCCCCGCTGTCACCCTAATAAACCCCACACAGGGATGGCAAGCTTCAGCCTAAGATTTACTCTAACTTCCTCTACTAGGTTCTCAGGGGCCAGGCTGGCCAAGAGAACAGGAGCCCTGTAGGTTCCTCAGAGCTCCCATACTGCCAACATTCTCCGGGAGTCTCAGAGAACACTGTCCATTGCCACTGTTTCTGCAGACTTTTCATGCACAAAATCTGATAGAGACACCAAAAGGAAAGACCAGGCTCCATTTAGACATGACCTCCACTCAGGATCACAAAGAGACCCTCTGATCAGGAAGGCAAGTTTGTTAGTGCACTCCCACTGGAGAAGTATGAAATTAAGGTGCCCATTACAAAAGCAACATCACTGATGGCTGTCAACCAAAAGTGTAAGATCCGTTTCCCCGAGATACTCAGGAGAATGAATGCATGGAGTGCATGGAGCTGGTCCTTGGCCTTAAACTGAAGAAAGGAGACCCCGGCAATCACTCCAATGCTCATGTCAGTGAACTGGACCTCCCCAACAGTGAGAGTCTGACTAAGTGATAAGAGGTTTCCCAAGAATGGTCTCTTGATGATGCTCCTGGGTATAAACCTCACGAAAGGCAACTGAACCACAGAAGAGGAGATCTGATCATATTTATTTATTTATTTATTTATTTATTTATTTTTGACACAGAGTCTCACTATGCCATCCTCGGTAGAGTGCCGTGGTGTCACAGTTCACAGCAACCTCCAACTCTTAGGCTTAAGCAATTCTCTTGCCTTAGTCTCTCAAGTAGCTGGGACTACAGGTACTGGCCACAACACCCGGCATTTTTTGTTGTTGTTGTTGTTGTTGCAGTTGTTTAGTTGGCCCAGGTCAGGTTTGAACCCACCACCCTCAGTGTATGTGACTTGCGCTGTAACCACTGTGCTATGGGTGCCCAGCTGATCTGATAATTTCTGAATGAGAATTTGGTATATGCTAGGGGAACTACTTCATATATAAAGAGCCCAGGGAGTTCATTAAAAAAAAATGTACCTAGGGTACCAGCTAGTGTCCAATGGGTATTCTTTACACTATAATTTCCTGTGGGGTCCAAGAGGCCATGCTGAAACCAGCAAGATGAAAGGCTAGTGGTTTGGGGGCAGAAACAATGATACCATTCCCAGTGTCTTCTCATCCTGTTACGTAAAGCCTTTGAGAGATAAGAAAGAGAAACCCTGATTAATAGATGCAGCCGGGTCTGGCATTGATGCCATGACCTCCAGGGTCACCACAACCAACCATTCTCTCATGTCAAGAGAAGGCTAAGGGAAATTCTTCATTATTTTAAAGTAAAATGCAGTTAATGTTCCAATTAGTAGAGGACCTAGGCAGAACTGGAAGCAATACAGTGTGTCTTGTGTTCTTGTTCTACATGAGTAACTTGTATTATTATTTTTTTATTTTGCAAATATTGTTTTATTTATTTATTTGGTTTTAAAAAAAAACTTTTTCAACTTGCATAAAAGCTTTCCTTATTTGCTTTTTTCATAGGCTGAGCACATCTCTGTACACACAATAGTCAACCTGTTTTACAGCTATTGACCATAAGTAAATTTCTTTGCAGTTACAACATATAAAAGCACTTGTAGACACCCAATAATCTGTGAGGTCCAGGAAGCCTCTTATTTTTTCCTCAGTTTTTGGTCGGGGCCGGGTTTGAACCCGCCACTCCTGGTATATGGGGTTCGTGCCCTACTCCTGAGCCACAGGCGCTGCCCTCATTTTTTTAATATTAAAAATACTGGCTTTTCTAAATGAGAGGGATTAAAGTGCCTCTCATTTGCTCTCTGTTCCAACCTCCTAGAGCTTATAAATTCATAATGTGATTTCAAGAACACCAGCAGACAAGAAGCTTATCTTTTCTACACACATAACTTAAGTTTTGTTTCCATCATGACTCAAATAGCTTAGGAAGGGACCCAGAAGAAAGGTTAAGAAAAAAAAAAAATATATATATATATGTCCTCTCCCTTCCTCCATTTTACAAAACATTCTGAGGGTCATAATTGTCTGGGAAGTGTGTGACATCTAGGGTACTGGTATAATTTAGGACACACAATATAAAATATCCTCCATGACACGGTATATTGTTTGGTGACCCCATTATTTGTAGCATCTATAAGGTATGTAGAATGAGATCACTTAAAATGTCAAATTCTTTAGACACTGGCATAATTTTTAGCAGGTTTGATCCCCTTCTAGATGTGGTGTGAGTCCCAAATGCTTCAGGTGGCATCCTCTATCTCAGTACTTCCCATCTTACCCCAGGGGGTCATGATCCCATGAGGGTTTTGTTTTAATGTTTTAACACACACTGTAGGGGGAAAAGCGCATTATTAGGCTATAGAATGTCTCTCTAGCTACTTAAACATCTAAATTAGGGAGGGAGGTAATTTTCCAGTGGATAGAGCCTTTCTCTTGTCTCCCCAACTGTCCTAAAAGTTCACCCTGAAATGCTAGTTCACATAAAGGCAGAACTCATGTAGCTTCCTGAAATAAGGAACAAAGCTCTGTGAATGGGACTGCAGGAATTGAGGGAGACAAGCATCAAACAGTGAGGAGGAGCATGGGACACTATCTTCCATGCAGGCCTGAGTCACCTTTAAGACGTATGTAATTTTGAATATGAAACAATTGCAACACCTGTGGATTTTACTTTTATAATTGTGTTTAGCTTCCAGAGAAATCTGGAGACATCATAACGATTTCCATTTTTTTTTTATTTGTTTTTTGAGACAGAGTCTCACTTGATCACCCTGGGTAGAGTGCCAGGGCATCATCATAGCTCACAGCAACCTCAAATTCTTGGGCTTATGAGCTCCTTTGGCCTTAGTCTCCGGATCACCTAGGACTACAGGCCTGCACCACCATTCCCAGCTAATTTTTTCTATTTTTATCAGAGACAGTGTCTCACTCTTGCTCAGGCTGGTCTCAAACTCCTGAGACCTCAAGCAATCCACCAGCCTCTGCTTCCTACAGTGCTAGGATTACAGGTGTGAGCCACTGTGCCCGGTCTCAGAAAAAAAATTTAAAATCCTAAATCAACACAGGTAGCTATCAGTACCAGGTGATTTCCACATCAAGGATTTTTCCAAATCCTTTGCTCAGCCCCTAAAATTTAGCACTTCGGACTGCTTTCTATTCCTACTCTCACTCCATAGCAATAGCCTAATTTTGGCCTCACTTTTCCGATGCAAAAAGGAAAACTCATTTGTCTAAAAGCATATAACTTGGCTTGTCTTCCAGGAAAACATTCCCATTAGATTGTCCTTCCTCTGAATCTTAGACAACCCGAAGCCATCAGATCAGCTTCCCTCAAAATTCCCAACATCCCAAACACTATGAGGTTTCTCTGTCCCTAGAATTTCTCTACTGACACTGAATCCTTCCCTCCCCCCGACATTGACTTTTGAGACTTAACCATGGAATTTCAGAGGCCAAAAACCTGTTTTATTAGGCAAGGGACCAAGAAGAAAAGTATCTACTGAATAGACTTACCAAAAGACCAGCTGTCAAAATTCTGATTTGTAGAAGAGGGTAAGAGAGAGATTGTATGTACAGAGGAATTTGCATTCTGTGTAAGATTTTCATTTAAGGGGAGCTGAAAGCCAAGGGAAAGAGAATTGAATGAACAGCAGGTAACTTGTTTACACAAAAATGATTAAAGCATATTAAGTTAGTTTAAAAGGAGACAGATTTTGGGTGGTGCCTTTGGCTCAAAGGAGTAGGGCACCGGCCCCAAATACTGGAGGTGGCAGATTCAAACCTGGCCCCGGCCAAAAACTGCAAAAAAAAAAAGAGAGAGAGACATATCTCCAAAGGGAGCTTCAAGCAAGCTATAGGACATTCCCCTTGCTTAGCCTCAAGATCTCTCAGTTTAGAAAAAGGACAAATAAATAACCCTTTTGTCCAGCTATCTTCAAAGGATCCCAAGTATTATAAATGGCACTCAGAGGTTCCAGGGAACCTACGTGAAGAGGGCCATTCCCTACCCCAATGGCTTGAATGTGTCCCCTAGGAAGCATGTGTTGGAAACTTAATTCTCAATGTAACAGTACTGGGAAGTTGGCTCAGCACCCATAGCTCAGTGAGTAGGGCGCCAGCCACATACACTGAAGCTGGCAGGTTTGAGCCCAGCCTGGGCCTGCTAAACAACAATGACAACTTAAATTAAACTGCACCCAAAAAATAGCTGGGCATTGTGGCTTGTGCCTGTAGTCCCAGCTACTCGGGCGGCTGAGGCCAGAGAATCACTTAAGCCCAAGAGTTTGAGGTTGCTGTGAGCTGTGACGCCATGGCCCTCTACCGAGATCAACATAGTGAGATTCTGTCTCAAACAAAAACAAAACAAAACATAACAGCATTGGTAGGTGAAGACTGGAGACTAAGGAGTGATGATTAGACCATGTGGATTTTACCCCCACAAATGGATTAATACTCTTGTTGCAAGAGCTGGTTCAAGTGCATTCATTATCATTGGATTAGGTTCCTTATAAAATGACAAGTCTGGTACCCTTTTGTCTCTTCCTATCACCCTCTCTTGCCCTTCCATTTTCTGCTGTGGAGTGATGCAGCCCAAAGGCCCTCACAAAATGTCAACCCTTTGATTGTAGACTTCCAGGACGCCAGAACTGTTGGAAATAAATCTCTATTATTTTAAAATCACACAGTCAAGGGTAATTTGTTACAGCAGGACAAAATGGACTAAGATGCCAACTCATCAAGATTGTCTATCTGTGGTGCTGGAGAAGATAAGGCTATAAAAAATGAAAGGAGTCTTCAAGGTTTGCTCTAGTCAGCTTCCAGAGGGTGGATTTTGCATGTCCTAATCACCCAGGAATTAAGAGGATTTTTATAAGTCAAGATGTGTGAGATTAGGGAATAGATTTCTAAGTCAAAAATATTTCCAAGTGTTGTTCTTTCCTGTCATTTATACTTAGGTCAAAATATAGATAACAAAGGGTTGAGAATTTTGCACAGTGAGTATTCATATACTCACTAAAAGAGCAGGTCATTTCTTACTGCCTACAGTGGTGCCAAGGGCCTCATCTCATCTAAAGGAAAGAAAGATAGCAGCCAAGAAAAGAAGCCAGTATCAAAACACTGGGCGTGTCTTTTAAAATGATCTTATTAACCTGGAAAGCCACCACATGAAATCTGATATAAAACACAAACTAGATCTTAAAAAAAACCAAAAAACTGAAGGAGTTCACAAAGCAACTAAATCCCCAAACCCAAATGACCAAAGGGAACTTAGTCATTACCAATCCAGGGAATGAAGAGAATAAAAACTGGGCGGCACCTGCGGCTCATGGAGTAGGGCGCCAGCCCCATATACTAGGGCTGGCAGGTTCAAGCCCAGTCCCAGTCAAAAATGTAAAAAAAAGAAAGAGAATAAAAACTATAATCTATGAGGGACAAAACCAACGCAGATAGATGAGGCTTCTGAATGCAAAGGGTAGAGCAGGTGACAAGTTCCAACAAATGCTCTTCAGTAGCCAAAGCTCAGCCCGCAGGAGTCAGAGTGGGAGGAGCCCTGTGGTCACTGCCCGTGGTGTTGAACCACAACTATTCAGTAGGGCACCGGTGTTTGTCTTAACTGAGAGAAACAGAGGATCACTACCCACTCCCTACCTGCCCCTCCCACAAAAGAGAAAAGAAATAGTAAACGGAGAGCAAGGAAGAGAAATGGACTGAGGGAAAATAACAGAGACTAATGGAAAAGTGGACAGGAAGAAGAGCTAGATATGCTTTGACATCATTTGCACATAATGGACTTACCAAGACTTTCACCTGTTGGGAAGTCAGGATAGGCACATGTGCCTCCAACTTGCGTATTTAGCCAGTACTGTGCATGGATCCATTAGAAAATTAAATCTTAGGGCCCCCTGGCAATCATGAACTGCCCTTTGAACTGTCATAGCACCGTTCTCATCTATGAATGTCTCCCAGGCAAGGTTGGCATAAAGCTTAGAGCAAGCATATATCTTAGATGTTTTCTGAAGGCTTGGGCTTCAGAAGTGGAAGAGGCAGGTGTTGAGGGACTCCAAAAAGAAAGACAGAGCAGAGAGTGTGTAGTGTCTCAGAGGTCTTCAAGATTCCTTATGGCTGGCAAGAAAAGAGGCAAGGTAAGCCTTATACTTGGTTACCTAGGATCCAGCACTTCCGTTCACAGTCTCTGGTCTGGAGGGCTCCCCTCTGGAGAAGGGAGTTCAGCAAGACGTCCCCATCTTCACGTTGAAGGAAAAAAAAAAAAGGAAAAGGAAAAAAGTTACAACACTTGGTTAGGTACAAGTGGGGGGAGGGGGCAAAAGGAAGAGGTGAGGAAAACCAGAAATTATTCTTTATTTATTTGTTTGCTCTGAGGACAGTTTGGAAGGATTTCTCCATGCCAGAAGCCCAAACTAAAGAGAAAGATTCTCAGGACAGGTCTCATTTTTGAGTTGTAAAGGCACTGTCCTTTGAGCTGCAGTTTAAAAAAAAAACTAACCTTAAGTCCGAGGGACAAAAGTCACCCTTTAGAAATCAGGCCTCAAATGGAAAGAAACCAGAAAAAAAAAAAATACAGGTATCCATAAAGTTCGAGTGCAATTTAAAATAGCCAACTATTTTAAATTACACACGAACTTTATGGACAGGCATACACACACACACACACACACACACACACACTCACGAGAATGACAACTGAAATTTTTAAAAAGCTTGGATAGAGATAAGATAACCTGAGGTCACTGGTGCTTCAAATACAAACTGTTGACACATATCTACTCCCATCCTTCAACATAACAGTGTATGTATAGATGTATGTATGTGTATTTTATATATATGGAAAGATAGAGATATATACACACACACTAAACATATATATACTAACTTTATACGTATAAAGTTTCAAAGAGAATTTTTGATTTCTTGCCTTGTAGTTTTTCTTTTAAATGTTTACTTGACATCAGAACCTTTTGAGCAAACCAGAGGTAATCTCCCCCTAGGACAGGAATGGAAGGTGTCCCATGCCCCTGTCCCAGCCCAGGTGAGCACAGTATACAAACCAGTCATTTCTTGAATATTCTCTCCAAGGTGTTTCTGAAAAGTAAGGTTGATAGTTACTTCCTTGAGATGTTCAGAAGCCACTGTGCTGATACTCTTTGAACTGAACTGTGAAGGCCAGAGCCCATGCCATTAAAAAGAGGGGGTATTTTAATAATGAGATTATTTTTAGTGTACTTTATTGAACTATAGAGAGGGCTTTGTTTTTAGTGCTAAGGAAATGAATGAAAATAGGGGTGGTTTAGATGGAAAGGCGCCTGGGAGGGAGGATTTGGGTCCTTGGTACAAAT
Organism: Galagoides demidoff; assembly: GCA_963574575.1. NCBI lineage: Eukaryota > Metazoa > Chordata > Mammalia > Primates > Galagidae > Galagoides > Galagoides demidoff. The sequence goes on along the minus strand of CAUYQV010056142.1, from coordinate 6,328 downwards.
TCTAAGACCTCTGACTTACATTCAGCTGGGGGGAAACTCCCTCACTCTAAATAATGCGTTCTCAAATGGAGAAAGTTAACACAGTTTTGCTTGCTAAGCATTAATTTTTTTTTTACCAAAGATGTTGCATATTTTCTGACATCTTAAGGATTCCCAGATGACAAAAAATTGCATTACAACAAAGATATTTGTATCAGAATGTGCTGACTTCTAATTGGTACAATCTTGCTTTTTGGGCAAATGAAGTTGGCCCCCAGAGGTCCAAGTTGCAGAAAAGTCCTAAGATCCTGAGGACAAGATTGGGACTAAATGAACAGGTTCTGGCCCTTGGTCACCAACACTGAGACTCCTGAACATTCATCAGTCCTAGGCAGAGTGCCAGGTGGGAGAACAATGTACCCCAGGGGTTAGAGATTCAGAATGCACAAGTTTGTTCTGGCAGCAATAGTGAAAATACTTGACTATAATACAGAGTCACCTAAATTACCTTCCATCCCAAATCCCTCTTCCCTGTCTTCCCTTCTAGTGCCAGCTTCCTGGGAGAAAAAGTGAAGGGATGAGCCAGGAGTGGTAGTGGGCACCTAATCAGTCCCAGCTACTTAGGAGATTCAAGAAATCCACTCTTGAGCTCAAGCAATCCACCCACCTCTGCCTGCCAGAGTGCTAGGATTACAGGCGCAAGACACCACACCACACCCCCTTAACCCTTAAATGATACTCTTAACATGAAGCTTTCCTTGATTGTTTTGATTCTAAGAGATTTTTCTCTCTGGGATTCACATGGGTATTTCTACTTGCATTATGATTCCTACCACATCCCACCTGTGATGGAGCTAGTTGTGTGAATGTGAGGTCACCAGTGACTTCCAAGTGGCTGAATTTGGGCATTTTGACTCTCCTCTTTCATGATCACTTCATGGCATATCATGTTTTGAGCACCCTTCCTTCTTAGAATTCTTACCATTTTCACATCTGTGAGGGTGTCTGAGACTTTGCCTGCCTGACTTTTTCTCACTTTCCTCAGCTGACAGCACTGTGAATTTCTTTTGAGGAACCAACCATACATGTCCTAACTTTCAGTCCATGTGGCATGTGGGTATCTGACCGATCATGATTGTAGGTTATATAAGAGCAGACAAATTATTCTTTTTTGCTTGTATCAACTGAAAATACATGCCAGTAATGTACATCTGAAGAGTCCTGAGTTAGCCCCCAGCATACTGTCCTCTCTTGGCTTTCTTCCTGCCTGGATGTTCCTTCTCAATGTCCTTCGCAGATGAATCCTCCTCTGCTCAGACTTTAAATGTCAGGATCCATTATAAACCAATCCCGTCTTCTTCCCTGATGGCGCCTTATTGCCTCCTTTGGTAGCCCCAACTAGTCATGACTTGGATCACCACTTCATAGCTCATTTAACCTAGATTCTCTTAAAACTCCAAATAAGTTTATGCACCTGTCTTACCCAAGATTAAACTAATTATGTCAATCCTGAACTTTGACCTTTCTTCCCCAAACAGCTCTCCTTCTCTAATCACAGCAAATAGCATGAGACACAAACCTAGGATCATCCAATCTATTCTCCACACTTTATCCAAAGTGGTGTTTAAACATAAGCTAGGTCCTATCTCACCTACACAAATGTTTTCAAGACTTTGTCATTGGTCACAGCAGCATGGATCCCAAAAGGTCCTGCTCAGTGTGGCGCCACTCACTTCATCTCAGCTCCATCCTCTTCTCTCTGAGCTCAGCCACCCTGGCTTCATGTTATTTCTTTGGAAGTAGCACCCCAGGGCCTTTATAGTTATTCCTCCCTTCACCTGAATGCCCTGCTCCCCATGTCTACCCAGTTCACTGCAAATCATCCTCAAATTTGAGCTAGAATGTCCTAGAAGCCTCAAGTCTTCCAAACTTGATCAGGCCACCATAACATGCTCACAGCACAGCACTCAGTATCTTTCCTCCATCCATGCACTGTATCAGCTGATCTTTTGGTTGTTTTTTTTTTTCCACAATTATACTCTTAATAGTTTTGAAATGTACCATTGCATCATTCACATTAGGTGAGATTCCCCGAATACCCTCCCTCCTCCCCTCTCCCCTCCCCTCTTTCTCCTCTTCCCATCTACTTTCTAGACTATAGTTATGTTTTACCATTCATATGAATGTATAAGTGATTATATATTGATTTTATGGTAGTATTGAGTACATTTGATACTTTTTTTCCATTCTTGAGATACTTTACTAAGAAGAATATGTTCCAGCTCCATCCAGGTAAACATAAAAGATGTGAACTCTCCACCTTTTTTATGGTGTGTATGTACCACATGGTGTATATGTACCACAATTTGTTAATCCATTCATGGGTTGATGGGCACCTGGGCTGTTTCCATGAGTTGGCAATTATTAATTGGGCTGCAATAAACACTCTAATGCAAATGTCTTTGTTGTAAAATAATTTTTGATCATCTGGGTTTATACTTAGTAGAGGATTTCAGTATTGAATGGTAGGTCTACTTTTAGTTCCTTGAGTATTCTCCAAAGTTCTTTCCAAAAAGGTCGTATTAGCTTGCATTCCCATCAACAGTGTAGAAAAATTCCCATCACTCCGCATCCACACCAACATCTGTAGTTTGGAGATTTTGTGATGTGGGCTAATCTTATTGGAGTGAAATGATATCTCAAAGTGGTTTTGATTTTCATTTCTCTGATGATTAAGGATGATGAGCATTTTTTCATTTGCTTTTAGGCCATGTGCCTGTCTTCATCAGAGAAGTTTCTGTTCAAGTCTCTTGCCCACATAGAAATGGGGTTATTTGTTCTTTTCTTATTGATTAGTTTGAATTTTCTGTGGATTCTAGTTATCAGACCTTGGTCAGAAGCAAAAATCCTCTCCCATTCTGAAGGTTGTCTGTTTGTTTTACTTACAGTGCTCTTGGCTGTGCAAAAGCTTTTTAGTTTGATCAGATGTCCTTTGGGAGACCAGGCTTCAGGAGGCAAAGACCACACCTATTTTTCTCATTTATGTTTTCTTAGCACCCAGGCCTGCTGCTTAATGGGTAGTCAGCATTCATTACCAGCTGTAGAATAAAGTGAAGACTGCCTGGTGCCTCAGCTGAGGGAGTGAGCTCTGGCAGACACAAGCAAGCAGATGGGTGTGCAGGAAGGGCCGTGTCCAAGCAGTGGCACTGCCAGAGAGGAGGCTGGAGAATGGAAAGGGGAAGTCTGAAGGGAAATAGCACCCAGATGGCTGACAGAAGCTGGAGAGAGCAGAAAGGTGAGACCCTGGCAGAATTAAGATCACACTGACAAGGGGAGGTAGGGTGAGGCACCATCACGGATTAGTGTGTTGGTAGGTAGATATTCACTTGACTGGGCTTTTGCATCAGGAATGGAGTGGAAAGTCCCAGGTGATAGTTTCCAATACAGATGAATTTTGAGGATATGCATTTATAATCTAATCAGAGAACTTCTAACAAGGGTGTAATACATATCACACATCAGATTACACAGTAAGATATGATGTGGGTGGGCTCCCTGTGGGTGATTCTGCTGTGTAATCTTCAAGTGTGTGTTGTTCATGCTGTTGTGCATTAAGACCTCAGAGGAAACATGGCACAGGAAGCACTGTCTCTGCCAGCCACTAGCACCAGGAGGTCATCATGGGCCACCAAACAGGGAAGTCAGGAACAAAAAAAAGAGGAGTTATTTAATTAATGTGTACTGGGCACTTAGATTACACCACTCCTTAGTCTATGATCCCACTCATCTCCTTTGTGTCTCAGTAAAACTGAGATAATACAGTATGTTAGGAGGATTAAGTGAGATGATAAAATAAAAATGTGAGCTTTTATTATTCTTTGTTTGTTTTTTGAGACAGAGTCTCACTTTGTCACCCTCGGTAGAGTTCCGTGGTGCCCCAGCTCACAGCAAACTCGAACTCTGGGGCTCAAGTAATCCTTTTACCTCAGCCTCCCACGTGGCTAGGACTACAGACACCAGCCATAACACCCAGCTTTATTTTTTTAGAGATGGGGTTTTGCTCTTACACAGGCTGGTCTCAAACCTGAGCTCAAGCAATACACCTACCTCAATATCCCAGAGTATTGGGATTACAGGCATGAGCCACCCTGCCCAGCCTGAACTGTTAGTATTTTTTAAACATTTTGTCATAAATATATCCTAGGCCATTCATAGGAGCTGAGTTGTGAAAAATACAGACAAGAGCTGATTCTCACAAAGGTTCCATTCTAGTTATGACGGAAATAAGTAGGCAAATAAGGTAATGAATAGGATCAGCTCAGAGAGGAATCTCCACAGGAAAAGGTGGTGGATGGAGTGCCCTGGGAGCAAAGGACAGCCAGGAGAGGCCTCTCTGAAGAGCAGATGTCTGAACGGAGACCCAGAAGAGGGCTGTCCCACAGAGAAGGCCAGCCGCGGGGCTGTCAGGGCAGAGGCCTGAGGCAGAACTGAGCAGAAAATGCAGTAAGGCTGTGGTGTGGTGAGACAAAGAAATGTTGTGACATGAGGTCAATGCTATGAGACAAAGGCAGCCCTAGGCCTGGCTGCACTGACCACAGAGCAAACCAGCATGTTCCTACATTCTGACATGCCTGCGGGTAGGACACCGCAGTCAGCAGAGCGTGACCCTGAAGTAACTGGAAGGCAGGATCAGAGTTTAGAGAAAAGAGAAGCTGGTACCAGGGCAGAGCCACAGCACAACAGGCCCCTGGAAGCCTGGCTTTAGAAGGCAGGACCTCTCTCTCCGCCGCCTCCCTCCGTTCCACTCTGTGTACACCCTGAGGACCTCTCATCAGCCACCTCCCTTGCTCCTGCTCTCTGTCCCCCCTCAGGACCTCTCATCAGCCACCTCCCTCCCTCCTACTCTGTGCCCACCCTCAGGACCTCTCTGTCCACCACCTCCCTCCCTCCTGCTCTGTGTCCATCCCTTCATCTTTCTTGCAGCAGAAGCTTGAGTTTGTTCATGGCGACAATAGCCCAACCCAATCAAAACAAGCCTGCAACTCGCAGCCTGTGGTAAAAGCGGTGCCTGGGACCCACCCCAGGAAAACAGACCTTCTCTCTGAGGTGCAAGAACCACAGCCACCTACCCCTGCTCAGCCTGCACACTGAGAACGGAGAAAGCCCTACCCTCTACACTAACACAACTTTGCTATCTTCAGTCTGTGTTTATGATTACTTTTTCAGGACATTGCCAGAACAGCCCAAAAGATTCATCAGTTCTTCAATACGAAGTATCACAAACCAATTTTTACACTAAGATTCTTTGCATCCCTCCTCCAGAATCTTTACCTTCCTCTTTCCAATCTTACTTTTAACCAAACTTCTGGTTATCCATAAATTTTGGCATTAATTTCTCCATCTAAGACTCCCTGTTTTGTGTAGGTTCTGGTGGTGCTGAGGGAGCCAGCCTTGGACAGGTCTGTTGACAGAAGCCGCCTAATGCAGTAAACACATCCAAGTTAGGAATTATTGCAAAAACTAAATATTCAATGGTGATAAAAGAGATGTGATTGAAAGTGCAGATAACCTGCACCAACCTTGGATATTCCTCTGATACTCATTCAAATCACTATTACTCAAAAATCAGTTTATAAATTGAGTGCAATATATGGACACTCAAGATGTAAGAGAAGGAAAGTGTCTTCTTCTCATGGCTGAGGCCCCTATAATGAAAAGCAGATTAAGGAAAGGAAAGCATACACAGTTATCTGTTTCACAAGGAAATGAAGTTCCACAGAGACAGTTAAAACTGACCATTTCCATGCTAGACTTGATAGAAAGTGAACAGTTATGGAGAAATATGATAGGGTAAAAATGGCAGACCTGAGGGCAACAGACTCAGGGAGCGAGCAAAGCCTGTTTGCTCAGATTTTTCCTGTGTCCCTGTGTCTTCAGAGACAAGGGTGCTCCTTTCCTCTGGGTTCAGGGAGGCCACCTCTCCCATTTGGGTCTGGCCACCTGCTCCAGGAGAAAGTCAGAAAAGCCTTCCTAGGTTTATGGAGGCTTCGTGGAGGAAGGGCAGGGAAACCCAGAAACCTTTCTGATTCCATTCTTTCCAAAAAAGTCCTTCACCTTAAAAAAGAGATACTAGGCTCGGTGCCTGTGGCTCAATCAGCTAAGGCGCCAGCCACATACACCTAAGGTGGTGGGTTCGAATCCCCAGCCCGGCCCGCCAAACAACAATGATGGCTGCAACCAAAAAATGACCAGGCGTTGTGGCAGGCGCCTGTGGTCCCAGCTACTTGGGAGGCGGAGGCAGGAGACTCGCTTGAGCCCAGGAGTTGGAGGTTGCTATGAGCTGTGATGC
>CAUYQV010056141.1:0-30806 GCA_963574575.1 Galagoides demidoff | reverse complement strand
GCGGGTGCCTGTGGTCCCAGCTACTTGGGAGGCGGAGGCAGGAGACTCGCTTGAGCCCAGGAGTTGGAGGTTGCTATGAGCTGTGATGCCATGGCACTCTACCCAGGGGGATAGCTTGAGGCTCCATCTCAAAAAAAAAATAAAATAAAATAAAAAATCTTTCGTTTTAAAATAAATACACGTTTCAACATGAATATAATCATGGCAAACCTAATTTTTGTAAATTTTTTAATCATGATTAGGGGAAGGCAGCAGAATGCTGAGAGAGGCAGATAGGACAGGATAAGCCACAGACTGAAGAGCCAGGGGAGACGGCCTTGTCTCCATTTCTGCCTCGTTCTAGCTGTGTGAACTGGGATGAGTACTTAACTGTTCTGTACTTTAGCTATGTTATCTGTAAAATGGTGATAATGGTATTATTATTATTATATTTTAATATATATTTTAGGCAGAGGACAGTGGCTAACATCTGTAACCTCAGCACTTTGGAAGTCCAAGGCAGGAAGATTACTTGAGGCCAGGAGTTCAAAGCCTGCTTGGGCAACATAGTGAGACCCTGACTTAGTCATGGCAGCAAAAACTATTCAACTAAGAGCTGGACAGAAAATATTATATTTCACTAGCCAACTATTAACGTATGTGTGTTTTTTTTCTTTATGTGACATGAAAAGTTAACCCCCTTTTTAAGCTGTTCGTAAAATTTTAGTAGCAAAAATAGATTTTGGTATTTTTTCCACTTGCCTGTTTCCATTAATGACAAATGGAGAGATAGGCATGGTGACACACACCTGTAGTCCCAACTACTCAGAAAACTGAGGCAGGAATATCTCTTGAGCCCCAGAGTTCAAGGGCAGCCTGGGCAACCCCCACCTCTCCAAAAAAAGATAATTATTGAGTTAAGATCTCCAAATCTGCAAATCTGCTCATGCATAATTTTCCCAGTGTTGATCTCAGCATTTCAAGTGTAGTTTTTATTCTACCAATTTGTCATGTTTCTATACAGTATGCCAAAGTGCAAAACAAAACGGATTTTCACACTGGATGGCAAGACAGGCCCAAATATTCCATTTCTGTGCCCGTAAGCCTTTTTGGTCTGAGTGTGTACCATGACTGATATTTTCTTAAGCTGCCCGTCTAATTAGTTCGTTAGCTCCCCTTTCATAAAGGCCGGGTGCAGAAGAGTGGGAAGAGGTCACCGAGTGTCAGCGGCAGAAGCAGCTGTTGAAAAAAACAAGCCTCCTTGCTGATTATTAGAAGTAGCTTAATAAAATCTTTAAACTGGGGGAAATAAAGGCCATTCATTCACACCTTTTGATGCCAACATATTTGTAAATTGGTGTATTTACAAGTCTACCCTGACTCAATATGGATGAATTCCAAAAATAGAGGTTGCTTTTTAACAGAATTTGCCTGTAAGCTAATCATTCTGCCAAATAAGTAAATATTTAAAGATGCCTTACTCTCTTCGTGCATGATTTTGATCTTAACTCCACCTGATCACATGAGTGACCTATGACCTCACCTCCACTGCTCCCTCAGAGTCTGCTCCCTTGTCTCTCTCCATACACGGCTTATTTCTCTTCCTTACCCTCCTTATCCCTTTTGGCTACCGTACCAAATCTTTCCTTCTTTACACTCCTTAACTCAGAGGATTTCTTTCTACTTTCTCATCACTTACTTTCCTCCTGATTCCCCACAAGATGGATAGTAACTCAGCTATACCACTGATGCACCAGCACTGCAGAAGTCCACAAAAAATATCTCTTATGAGTTAAAGACCATGGACTTTTGTTAGGGTAGGCAGTTAGTTAGACATGAGCAGGGCAGGTGGCAAATGTGATTAGGCTATTTTGGCAATTTTGGACTGGCTTGAATCAGGCTGGCCTGAGTTGTCCATGGGAATGGGGCTAACTGAGACCTTGCAAGTGGGTTGCCTTGAGATAGAGGCTGATCAATGTCCCAGGTACTTTCTGACGTGGATGGACAGATGTTGTCATACGTCATACTGACCTGGGTTGTTCTGGGAATAGTCAGATTAGGACCTTGGGAGACTTCTAAGAAGCGACTGATACCCCTCAAAAGTTGTGTATAAAATCCAGGGTGGCACCTGGGGCTCGAAGGAGTAGGGTGCGGGCCCCATACCGTTCAAACCCGGTCCCAGCCAAAAATTGCAAAAAAAAAAAAAAAATCCAAGCACTGCATTCTCCCTGGTGCCTGCAGCGAGGAGGTCAGGACCTGGCTTGTTGCAGAGTTGTTAATGGTTAAGAAAATTTTCCTTTTCTTGATAAAACTTTACTAGCTCTCTTAATTATTTCAGCAACTATCTTGAGCCGTCACTGCGCCACTCTTACATGTTCACTCTCAAGCTCATGCCTACTCAGTGCTACTTAGGCACAAAGCATTCTCTTTTCTTTTCTTTTTAACAAAACTTGTATTTATTTATGTCAGGCACTTCAGACAGTCAGCTTCATACATTGCTGTCTGACGGCAAAGACACATGCACATTTATAACTGTGCATATACTATCGGAATTCTCCTTTGATTTCTTTCTCTATGTCTCTCTCTTCTTCCCAGAGATTTGTTAGTCCTCTGGTTCTATCCATATCTATAAATGTATCATCAAAGGTATCGTTTTCTCTAATAATATCAAATACTCTGTCCAAGTGATGGCCCCAATGTCAACATTTTCTGCTTTAACTTTACTGCTGAAGCCAGTCATAGATCGCCAACTACTTTCTGGACATTTTCACTCAGTTGCTCTGTCACCATCCTCAAACTCAACATGTCTAGAAATAAGTAATTTCCCTTTTATATCAAATTATTTTTTTCCTTCTAAATTCCATATTTTGATAAGAGATATTATTCTTGCAGTTGTCCAAATGGAAACTGTTTCTTGGTTGAGTCAATTATATTACATTAGTTACTAAATTTGATAGGGAAAAATAAACAACATGTAAGGAAGTAGAGGACATCTAGATGGCTATTGCATAAAGTCTAGGTGTTGATGGTCTGATGTAGTAGTATTCTTTTCACTGCGTTAGCTTGCCAACCTAGCGAGAGACCTTACCACATTCATGCAAAAATTTCTAAGCCAAGAAAATTTAGAAAGCAATATCTGGGCAGTGCCTATGGTTCAGTGGGTAGGGAGCTGGGCCCATATATCAAGGGTGGTGGGTTTGAATCTGGCCCTGGCCAAACTGCAACAAAAAATAGCCAAGCGTTGTGGTGGGTGCCTGTAGTCCCAGCTACTCAGGAGGCTGAGGCAGGAGAATCACCTAAGCCCAAGAGTTGGAGGTTGTTGTGAGCTGTGATGCCTCAGCACTCTATCAGAGCTATAAAGTGAGACAGAGTCTCACTAAAAAAAAAAAAAGAAAGAAAGAAATGGGGGTTTATGAAAGTTAAGTAACTCATACAAGGTTATATAGTTAAAAGAGTTGGAGCCAGAGTTATAACCCAGTCACCTGGCCTGATTCCAAAATCTGTGTTCCCAATTGAGAGGTTATGTCTGGGACAAACTATTCCAGATAATTCTGGCTCTCCCAGAAACTCTGCATTATGCAACATTGTCCCTTAAATGTTTAAATGCCAGAACATTTTTTTCAATAGACTCTATTCCTAAATGACTGGGCTAACGTTGTTGGGGAGTTGGATGAAGCATTAACAAACTGAGTGTTTTTCTCTTGGGCATTCTGCAACTGACAGGTAAGAACAGACCCCTCCTCAGCAAAATCTCTTTGTGCCCAAGTAGTTGCAGTGAATGTCTTCTTTGTTATTCCCAGTGGAGAGACCATTTTCCTGCTCAGAGTGATCAGTTCAGAAAATGTATTGGGAAGGAATCACGTCTGAGGAGGACAGCTGCGGACACTCACACAGCTTCTTTGTTCCCTAAGATTTTCTATATTCAGGTCGTAGTCCACCTGTCTGAGTGGGGGTGCCAGCTGGCAGGTTCAGCAGCTCTTTTTTTTTTTTTTAAACAGGTCATTTGGTTTCTTCCTTATGAGTTCCTATCTCCATTCTGTGGCCACTCACCTATTGATAAAGAGACTCTGCCAAAAACATTTCTCATCTTGTAGGCCATCAAAGTAATGCAGAATCTGAGATTTTTCCATTCTCTAAATTACTTATAGTCCTTCACATAACATATATATTTAAAGGGAGACTGTGAACAGTAATACAGTCTAGAGCAGTGGTTCTCAACCTTCCTAATGCCGTGGCCCTTTAATACAGTTCCTGTAGGTCTCGACCCACAGAGTGAGAGCCACTGGTCTAGAGGATGAAGGGCTGACATGAGGTGTTCTCACACCAGGGTTCTAGTCCATCAGATAGTCATCCTCACTCTTTGGCCTCTGTTCCTTCATTTATAAACAGAAGCATTGACTAGAACTTTATAGTTTCTCCCCTCTAAGGAAAACTATAATGTTATTTATAGTAATAATGACACCTACCATTTATCAAGGACTTACTCTTTTCCAAACATTATGTGTGCTAAGTGTGTTCTTTTTATTATTTCACTTAATCATTATAAGAACCTCTGTGGTGGGCAACGCCTGTGGCTCAGTGGGTAGGGCGCCAGCCCCATGGTGGCAAGTTCAAGCCCAGCCCCAGCCAAACTGCAACAACAACAACAACAACAACAACAACAGAATACAGAAAAAAAAAAGAACCTCTGTGGCAGGTATTAATATCAGTATTATCCCACTTTTTCATTAAGGAAAATGGGGCTTAGAGAGACCAAACAACTAACCTAGTGTCTTTCACTAGTAAGTGGTTTCCATCAATATTGAGGCTATTCATAAATATTCCAGGCAAATGCTCTCTCCAGACACTCATCAGATTCTATTTCCCCAGCCTTCTCATGTCCCCGAAAAGTTAGGCATGGCCACGGGAATTGCTGTGATCAGTGATATGTGGGCTTCAGTGATATGTCATTTTGAACAGAAGCTTTTAAGAATCAGTGTAAAATTTGCCACAGGTCTTTTCATACCTGCTATCAATGTTTCAGATATTGATGTCATCTTGTCCAGAGTTGGGGGGCAATGCAGAGCAGAGACCCAAGCCTATCCTCACATTGGGCATGAAGTGTGAACAAGAAATGATCTTTGCCTGTATAGGGGCTGTTTCTCACTGCAGCCTAACCTGACCTATCCTGACTAACAGTTCTGAGGGCATGACTTTTGGCCCTAGTTATCACTGACTCTAAAATCCACAGCTTATCTACTGTAATGGGTTGAATTGCATCCTCCCCACCTACCATATTCATGTATTGAAACCCTAACTCCTAGGATCTCAGAATGTGACTATATTTGGAGATAGACCCTTTAGCATAGGTCTTAATCCAATCCGACTGATGTCCTTACAAGAAGAGGAAATTTGGACACAAAAAGAGATACCAAGAATGCCTGTGCACAGAGAGAAAACCAAGTGAGGACACAGTGAGAGGTGGTCATCTGCGAGCCAAGGAGAGAAGCCTCAGAGAAACGTCTGACAGCTTGGTCTGGGGCTCAGTATCCTCCACAACTGTGAACAAACAAATTCCGGTCAGTTAAGCCACTCAGCCTGTGATACTTTGTTCTGGAAGCCCCAGCAAACTAATACCCCTATCATTTCCTCCTGGAAAGATATTACTTACTAATTACTGAGTCATCATCAAGACCCTAAAAAGTAAAATGTCCTAAATACGCATTTTAAACTTAATTCACATTGCAACCAACAGACATGTCCACATAGTTTCTATAAAATAAAAAGAAATTCACCTAGAAAATTTACAAGCACTTATGAATAGATATTAAAACCTATTACCAGGTCTGCATAGGAGTCCTAAAGCCTAAACTTGTGTTTTTGCTACTGTCAAAGAGACTGCTTTGGCATCAAACATTGCTAAAATTCTAGCAAATAAAATTAGCATCCCCATAAACAAAAAATTGGTAATAAAAGACTTATAAAGTGATGAGGATAATACCTCTAAACATCTTAATTACCCGCTATACTATATTTAGAATATATATTTTTATATATGTATGTTTATAAATATACACATATATATGTTAAGATAAAAAAACACTTTTTAAGTGATATATAATATTTTCACATCAATAATAACTAAAGAAAATTGAAAGTGACTTAATCATTTCAATATTTAGTACTGTTTCTTTAAGTGTATGGTAACACCCTAGAGTTTTTAGACCCAGATATGATTAAAACTAGATGTTCTCTAGGTTTATAATCTTTAGAAGTACAACTTTTGTGTTTCGTAAGTGCTTGGAGCAGTTTGAAGCCTTTGATAGAGAAACGCCACAAGAAGTGACAATAACAACATTTTAACCTGGCCCCGATGCGCCTTCCCCAGTGACGCTTCAGAGATTATCTTCTATTACATAGTAAATAGGGAGGTTGCAGGTATAATTAAGGTTACTAATTGTCAGCTGAAATTCTAACCCACAGTCCCCATAAAAGTGACCTTATTTAGAACAGGGTCTTTACAGACGATCAAGTTAAGCTGAGGTCATTAGGGTGGGCCCTAGTCCTAAATGGCATGAGTCCTTACAAGAAAAGGGAAAATTTGTATAGAAATCAAGGAACCTAGGAGAGAGACATGGAGCAGATTCGCCCTCACAGACCTCAGAAGAATCCAACCTTACAGACACCTTGAATTTGGACTTCGAGCCAGAACTATGAGACGATACATCTCTGCTGTTCAGACCACCCAGTTTCTGGTACTTTGTTATGACAACGCTAGCAAATGAATACCTGATCAGTTGACTGATTTAAACAGAGGGCAGATTATTCCATGTGGGCATAATCTAATTACATATGCCATTTTAAAATATTAAGAGTTTTATTCAGCTGGTAGCTAAAGAGAAAGTCAGAGATTCCAAACGTGAGAAGGACGTGATGTGCCATGGCAGGCTCTGAGGTGGAGAGGTTACGTGGCAAGTACCTGAAGGTGCCTTCTGGGATGACCAGCAAAAAATTCAGTTTAATAACTGCAAGGAACAATTCTGCTAACAACTTGAATGAGCCTGCAAGCAGATTCTTTCCCTGAGGTCAAGGGAAGGTCTGTCACTTTTATTTTGACCTTTGATTTTTCTAGCAAGAAAACTCAGTTCAGCCCATCCAGACCTATATCCTACAGAACTATGAGAGAGTAAATAGGTGTAGTTTTTAGGCCACTGTTTGGAGAAATTTGTTATGTGGCCATAGAAAACACCATAGCTAGCAAGCATTGAATATTTTCTTCACTGGTCACTATACTAAGCATTTCACATTAAAACAAAAACCAAAAACACATAGGATTGGCCAGGCAAGGTGGCTCATGCCTGTAATCTTAGCATTCTGGGAGGCCAAGGTGGGTGGATTGCTCGAGCTCTGAGTTAGAGACCAGCCTAGGCAAAAGCAAGACTCTGTCTCTACTAAAAACAGAGAAACTGAGGCAAGAGGATTGCTTGAGCCCAAGTTGGAGGTTACTGTGAGTTACGATGCCATGGCGTTCTACCCAGGGCGACAGCTCAAGACTCTGCCCCCTCCAAAAAAACACAACATTGGGGCAGCACCTGTGGCTCAGTGAGTAGGGCATCAGTCCCATATACTGAGGGTGGTGGGTTCAAACCCACCCCCAGCCAAACTTCAACAGCAACAACAAAAAAATAGCCTGGCATGGTGGCGGGAGCCTGTGGTCCCAGCTACTCAGGAGGCTGAGACAAGAGAATCAATCACCTAAGCCCAAGAGCTAGAGGTTGCTGTGAGCTGTGACACTACAGCACTCTTCTGAGAGCAGGGAGGAAAAAAAAATCAAAAACACAGTATTGACATGGAACTATTGCTGTCCTGTCCTGAAGCAGTAAAAATAAATTCACAGTAGGAAATTACGTGATGTCTGAAGAACAAAAGCCATGTAACAGATAAGAAACAGAGCACGTGAACAAGTGAAACAGAATGGGAACTTAAAATAAATATAACAAATCCTTTATAAAGATAAGGAAAAATATGGGGAACAGGAACAAGAAGTTATAAAGAAAAACCACTTGGAAATATTGAAAAAACTATATAATTGTCAAAATACCCACACAGTAATAACAAAACAAATCATACCCAATGGGCCGATAGAAGCCTGGGGCACCACTCTATAATCCCTGTGACTGTGAATTTCCAAGTGCCGGAAAATCACTGCCAGAAGCTTTTGAAAGGCGAAAAAACAGACCCAAAAATGCCTTTAGAGAAATATAATTTCAATTTTTTTATAGAATTTTCTAAAATAGGAATTAAGAAGTATATATCTAATTTATTCTCCCTCCCCAAATATTTCATATTTCATAATTTTTTTTTTTTGAGACAGGGTCTTGCCCAGGCTCAAGTGCCATCATCCTAGCTCACTGCAACCTCATACTCCTGGGCTCAAGCAATCCTCCCAAGTAGCTGAGACTACAGGCACCCACTACCATGCCTGGCTAATTTTCTAATTTTTTTTGTTGTTGTTGTTTAGAGATGTGGTCTCACTGTGTTTCCCAGGCTGGTCTCAAACTTCTGGTCTCAAGCAATCCTCCTGCCTTGTCCTCCCAAATGGCTAGGCGCGAGCCACTGCGGCCATTCCAGCTCTCTATGTTTAGATGAGGATGCGGGAAAATGTCATTTCTTCTAAAGCTGACATGGAAATGCCATCTCTGAGTGTACGTTTCTTATTAAATTTATTTCTAAAACTTTAATCTTTTTTGTCCCTGTTGCAACTGTGATCTTTCCCCTCTTGATTTTATACCTTGGAAGCTATTTCTTCTGTAACTCGGAACTCTATTAGAGTCCATTTCTTTCCTGGTATCCATCTTTGTAAGAATGTAATGATGGTTTATCTGCTGGTCAAAGCCATTGCCTGCCTTTTTAGGTTCATCTTTCATGATTTATCTTTAGTGTTTTATACTCTGAACTCTTTCTTTCTCGCCTTTTTATCTTTAAAAATTTTCTCTCTCTGGAAACACTTGCAAATAAGACACTGTTATTATTTTTTTTTTTTTAATTTTCTCTCTCAACTTGGAATGTGTTTTCCCTTCATTAGGACAGAGAATCTTGCAATGTAAGATCTGGGAGACACAATCATACTCTCTGATTTTCAAGATTCCGAACCTATGCTCTTATCTCTGATTTCTAGCTGAAATGACTTCTTTCCTCTGATTTTGTTTATTTATTTATACTCCCTTTAAGACAGCATTGTCTACATTCTGCCCTACTTATAGCATCATTATTATTTTTTTTTTTTTGGAGATAGAGTCTTACTATGTCACCCTGAGTAGAATGCCGATTCTCTTGCCTCAGCCTCCCAAGTAGCTGGGACTACAGGCGCCCACCACCACGCCCAGCTATTTTTTGAGTTGTAGTCCTCATGGCTGTTTGGAAGGCCCAGGCTGGGTTCCAACCTGCCAGCTCCAGTGTATGTGACTGGCACCCTACCCGCTGAGCTACAGGCACTGAGACTACTGATAGAATTTTATGCACCTGACTTATTTATTCTTCGTCAGCTTAAAAATTGCTTGGAGTCAGGGTCTGTGTTGTAGTTCGTGAATTCCTTGTACCAATACAGTGCTGGGCATATCTTAGGTTACCAATAAATGCTTACATAAAGATATAGAATTGATTTTTTAAAAGAGTTATTGCTAATAAAGTAATAAAGTAATAAAGGGGTGGTTTTACCAAAAGCTAAGGCTATTCTACAGGCATCAATCTTTCTCCACTGCTTCCCCCAGGCACCTGCTGCCTTGCCAGGTCTCATACTCAGCCCCTCCTTCACGTTTTGCTCTATCTATGGTTTACTGCGTTGTATTCCTAAAAAGCAAGTGTGTGTGTGGCAAGAAATCATTGTATTAAGAATATTCACTTTTTTAGTCATAGTTAAAAGAATATCCCTCTTTTTTGGTCTTTTTTTTCCTTTGGCTCATTTCTGTTCTTCCTCCCACCTCCCACAATGAGCTGTTCAGGCAGTAACTGACTTCCTGCTTTTCTCCCCAGGGACTTCTGTTTCTTCTCAGACGTAATTCTCCCAGGCTCCAAACTCCAAAACTTTCACCTCTCATCCCGATTCTGATGATACCATAGATTTCTAATCTCTCCCCACCTCTAATCACCTCATCTTAATTGCTTATGGACTTGGACATTGTTCCTTGAATTCATCAATTCCAAGGTTACTAAATATATACTATGAAGAAATCAAAGTTTGGTTTGGAAAAGATAAACGGTAGAGATAATATTTAAAGTGGAGGAAGAATCTCCCGGAGAAGAGCCACCGTTCCAGGAACAGATAACAAAAGTCTGGACTTTGACATCACAAAGAACTATATTTTGGGCTTGTTGAAGCTGCTGTCATTTAAGCTCTGTCTGTTGATTCTACCTGAATCTACCTATATAAAACCTTAGTTTCTGTGGGTGAGAAAATAATAATGACTAACATTAGCTGATTATTATGTTCCATGAGCTGTGCTATGCACGGAACAGGTATTACCTCATTTATTCTTCACAGAACTCTCTGAGTTGGTTGCTAGCATCATTCCGTTTTAGATGAAGCTTTTTAAAATATACCTGACTCCAGGTCCCACAGTTTGAAAGTGATGGAACTGGGATTCCACTTCTGAACTATTCTGCAGAACTCCTTCCTGCTACATATAGTCTCTCCTTCTAGAACCCCTCTAAGTCGGGCACCGTGGCACACACGTGTAGTCCCAGCTACTTGGGAGGCTGAGGTGGGAGGATTGCTTGTACTCAGGAGTTCAAGGCTATTGTAATGTGCTGTGAGCCTGCCTGTGAATAGCCTCTGCACTCCAGCCTGGGCAACATGGCAAGACATTGTCTCTTAGCCATTTATGTCTAAAGCCACTTTCATCTCTGGCAGCAGTTCTCTGCTCCAGGTTTGGCGCTGTAGCGCTCCCCATCTGCTTTCCATGTTTTAGAACATTCTCACCAGTTGGGTGCACAGAACACACCAGGCACCTCTCCTCATTTGCCAGTCTTGTTAGACACATGGTCTGCCACTGGGGTAAATGGGAGGTGAGGGGTGTGTTCAGAAGACCATACTGAGCCAAGGTCCAGGCAACCCTCTGATCACTAGGTGGAAAAATGAGATGTTTTTATTTAAAATAATAATAGTACATATAGAAGCAACACACTGTATCCTGTGATAGAATTAATGTACACAATTATGATCTAATAAAAAAATAATAGTAATGATTCTAAGTTGCTCAGTAAAATCATATGAGGAGAAGAGCCAAGTTAGACCCGTAGGTCCCATATCTAGGAAATGTGCATGAAGATATTGTAATATCCTATCTGACATTCTAGTTTCTGCCTTCCCAAGTCCACTGCCCCTGCCTTGACTCAGAAAACATCTCAATAGCAACTATCCCTACAGACGTGAGCATTGACAGATAAATCATTAAACAAGTCAATTAATTGGGAGACACCACTCATCAAAATTCAGTATTCTGAGGAGAATATGGTTTGGACTTTGACCTTAGGAGTGTGTCTCAAAGATTCCTGGTTTAGGAGGCAAGAACATGGATTAGGGAAAATCAGAATGGGGTTTGCACCCCCGGGCAGCTCTATCTAGCTAGAAGGCTTTGATCCAGTTTCTTAACCTCTGTGAGTCTGTTTCTTAACCTGTATGACTAGAGTAAGAACGTCTTTTTTTTTTTTTTTTTTTTTTTTTTTTTTTTTTTTTGAGACGGAGCCTCAAGCTGTCCCCCTGGGTAGAGTGCCATGGCATCACAGCTCATAGCAATCAAGCGAGTCTCCTACCTCAGCCTCCCAAGTTGCTGGGACCACAGGCGCCCGCCACAACGCCTGGCTATTTTTTGGTTGCAGCCATCATTGTTGTTTGGTGGGCCGGGCTGGGGATTCGAACCCGCCACCTTAGGTGTACGTGGCTGGCGCCTTAGCCGATTGAGCCACAGGCGCGGAGCCAGTAAGAACGTCTTCACCCTGCACACTCCCGCCCGTGCCTCCACTGTCCCTCACAGGATGGCGCAGAAGCTCCTGACTGGTCTCCCTGCCCTGCCTGCTGCATGGCCTCTGGTCTGTTTCCTGCCCAGAAGCCGTCAGATCATGGCATTCCCTGAGACTCGGCGTGGCTCCTGAATCTCACTTAGAGCCACAGCCCAAGTTCCTCGCTATACTTCATGCACATTTCTTACTCAGGGACCTTGGCACTGGCCCTATCCTCTGCCTGGATTGCTTTTCTCCAGGTATCTGTTCATCTTTCATCACTCAAATATCACCCTCTTTTTGGCTGGGTGAGATGGCTCACTCCTTAATTCTAGTAATCTAAGAGGTCGAGGCGGGTAGATTGCCTGAGCTCACGGATCAAGACCAGCCTGAGCAAGATCAAGACTCCTGTCTCTAAAAATACCCAGGCACTGTGGTGGGCACCTGTAGTCCCAGGTACATGGGAGGCTAAGGCAAGAGAATCACTTGAGCCCAAGAGTCAGAGGTTGCTGTGAACTATGACACCACAGCTCTGTACTGTGAGACTCTTTCCCAAAAATCAAACAAACAAACAAACTCACCCACCCTTTGACACTCTGTCAAAAACTTCAACCCCAGGCTCGGTACCCATGGCTCAGCAGTTAGGGGCTGTTTGAACCTGGCCTGGGCCAGCTAAACAATGACAACTACACCAAAAAAATAGCCAGGTATTGTGGCAGGTGCCTGCAGCCCCAGCTACTTGGGAGGCTGAGGCAAGAGAATTGCTTAAGCCCAAGTGTTTGAAGTTACTGTGAGCTGTAATGCCATGACACTCTACCAAGGGTGACATAGTAAGACTTTGTCTCAAAAAAAAAAAAAAAACACTTCACCCCCCTCCAAAACGTCTTAGCTTCTTAGCTCTTTTCTTTGCATTCGTTCTTCCCCTTGGTGGTTATCACTAGCTAACTTCAATGGACTGAATGTTTGTATTCTTCCCAAAATTCATATGTTGAAATCCTAACCCCCACGGTGATGGTACTAGGGGTGGGGCTTTGGGGACGTGATTAAGTCACAGCAGTGAAGTTCTCACAAGATTAGTTCTCTAATAAAAGAAACCCCAGAGAAGACTCACTCCTCTCGCTATGTGAAAATACAGCAAGAAAACACTATCTATGAACCAAAAAGCAGGCCCTCACCAGACGCCACAGCAGCCAGCACCTCCATCTTTGACTTCCCAGCCTCCAGAACTGTGAGAAATATGTTTCTGCTGCTTATAAGCCACTCAGTATGGCGGTTGGTGATAGCAGCTGAACAGAATAAGATAGTAACACAGTACATAATTTTACTTATTTAGGTTTGCTATTGTCTGTTTCTACAGCTAAAATGGAAGTTACATGAGAACAAGGAATTTTTCTACTCTGATCATGTCTACTCCAAATCCTTTCTGGCCCATAGTAGGTACTCAATACACATTTACTGAATGCATGAAGTCTCATTAGAGGTAGTGTTTGTAAAGCAAAAAAGTATAGGGTAGCTGTCCAGAGTGCAACTCTGGAAACCAGACTGCATGGGTTCCGAGGTCTCCCTAACTCTTACTGGGCATGTAACCTTGGAGAAGTCACTCTCTGGGCTTCAGTTTGTCATCTTTGTCATATGGAGCTAATAATGACTAGACATAAAGTCACTGGGGAGATTAAATGACATAATACATGTAAAGTACCAAAAGGTACAGCTAGTGCGATTGATATAGCTAGCATAAGCAGGTATTTTTTCTAAACTGTAGCGGCCATTGTTATTAAACTCAATCTGTAAGAGTCTGGAGCCTTCGGTGAATGAACCATTTTAACAGGTAAAGGATGTAGTTATCTTGCACATTAGAACTGAAAAAGTTTGTGAACTGCTGGGGAATATATAGCTAAACTGACCATCTCTAATTCAACTCAAGGTATGCAGCTGAGGCTAATAATACCTATCCTCCCAGCAGCTGAGTAAGCACAATATGATTGACGGAGACAGGGTACCGCACAGGACAAAGGGTGGAGGCTGTGGTCACAGGATCTTCAAAGTCAGAGTCACTTCATTTCTCAGGAACACCGAGTACAATTAGCCAGAGGGGAGCACAGAGGCCTTCTGTTTGACGGTGCCCTGAGCAGTCTTGTAACAGCTGAATGAGGAGGCAGGCACAGGGTATTATTAACTGTCCCATAAGCAAAAGCTCCTAAAAGCAAAGTTGCCCTTTATCAGCACATTCCATTGCAGGCCTATCACCCAGTGACAGAAGAGTCACCCTGAAGGAGAGGCGCTACCAGCACATGATTCCCAAACAGGTCAGGGCCACCCCTTCTCCCATCTACCTCCTCTTCAAATGGTGAGTTGTCAGTAGAGATAACTTCTATTCCTAAATCACATAAGCCATTAAATGATCTAAGAAATCAGACGCTATTATTATGCTTCTAAAGCAGTGGTTCTCAACCTTCCTAATGCCGCAGCCCTTTCAGTTCCTGTGGGTCTGCTCTAAAGTGTTAGTTGAAAAATGAAAACAAACATCCTCAAATAAGTTTGTTTTTTTTTAAATAACCAGTATTACTGACCTATTCTTGACTGAGTGAACTGTCTATTGTGACGTTACAGAGTCACAGTCTATACACCATCAAGAATTGTGAGGGAGCAGTGCCTATGGCTCAAAGTCAGGGCGCTGGCCCCATATGCTGGAGGTGGTGGGTTCAAACCCAGCCTGAGCCAAAAACTGCAAAAAAAAAAAAAAAAAAAAAAAATTATGCAGACCGGAGAGGCACGGTAGCTCACACTTATAATCCTAGCACTCTGAGAGGCTGAGGCAGGTGGATTGCTTGAGCTCATGAGTTTGAGACCAACCTAAGCAAAATGGAGACTCCGTCTCTACTAAAAATAGAAAAACTGAGGCACAAGGATGGCTTTAGCCCAAGGTAGAGGTTGATGTGAGCTATGACACCATGGCACTCTACCCAGGGCAACAAGTCGAGACTCTGTCTCCAAAAAAAGAAAAAGAAAAAGAATTGTGAGGAAGAAATCAATCCATGGCCACATATCACCCGAATCTCTATGCAACATGCTACTCGTATGTATTTCTTGCCTCATCACTTGGGGCTCCCCTGCCTATCCTAAGGAAAGTGTCCTTGGAATCAATCTTGCCCCTGGGCAGAAAGTAAAGTCTATTGACTCAGCATCAATGACTTCAGGGCCATTCTTTTCATTTCTTTTCTTTTTTTAAAGACAGAGTCTCACTCTATGCCCCCGGGTAGAGTGCCAAGGTGTCATCATAGCTCACAGCAACTTCACACTCTTTGTCTCAAGAGATTCTCTTGCCTCAGCCCCCTGAGTAACTGGGTCTGCAGGTGCCTGCCACACACCTGGGTAGTTTTGTTTTGTTTTTAGTTAAGATAGGGTTTTGCTTTTGCTCAGGCTGGTCTCACACTCTTGGCCTCAAGCAATCTGCCTGCCCCAGCACCCCAGAGTGCTAGGATTACAGGTGTGAATACCTGGCTGGACTCCATTCTAATCACTGAGTTCTCCACTCCCTCCTCTCTAGTAGCCCATTGCTAGTGTGCTTCTCTGGAGGCAGAATTCCTACTTGGATGATCATTTCCTGCCTGTTTCCTCATGGGAATCTCAGATTTCGGAGACTCTGGATGCCTGGAGCCTATGTTCCAGCTGTCAGGGAGACATCACTCTTCTCTCTGGCAAGCTTTTCGCTTGCTGATGACTTGTTCAGCTCCCCCCCTCAGCCTTCTCTCCCTCTATCCAAGCTCCCTCTGTAGACTGCCACTCTTTCCTTCAGCTCCATGCCAAGGACAGGATCCAGCCCCTTCCGCTAGTCTGCTGGTGTGGAGGGCACTTTCCAGTGCAGTCTCCCATTTTATACACACAATTTTGTAACTGGCTGTTCAAATTCTTATTACTCTCCCTATTTTAGAGTTCAGGACACTGAGGTTCAGAGATTGTAAATGTCTTGCTTACACCTGAAAGGCAAGAACTAAATGGAATCAGGTCTGGAAACCAGGCCTCACATCCATACCATAATGTGTTTCTCATCCATGAAAAAGTTGCAAAGTGCAGATACATTCTGTAACATTGCTACAATGTGGATGAACCTCAAAAACATTCTAGGTGAAAGAACCTGGACACACAGGGTCCCATACTGTGTGATTCCATTTATATGAAAATACTCAGGATAGGTAAACCCCCAAAGACAGAAGGCAAATTTCTCTCTGCCCAGACAATTGCTGCTGATGAAAATGTTTTGGCGGGAGAGGCAGGTGATGGTTGCACAATGTGGTTAATGCGCTAAATGCCACTGAATTGGTCATGTAAAGTTCAACTCAAGTTAAAAAGAAAAAAAGCCCAGGTCTTTCGATTTCTAGTGCCTGAGCTTCTTTTACAGAATTACTTATTAGCTGCTAAGTTCTGGGTTAGTTTTTTTCTTAATAAATTACTTATATGCCAACCTTGAAGATATTTTTTTAAAGTATGATATGCTGTTCCAGGAAGATGAGGCCCAATGAGAGAGTGAACACCCAAACACTGTGTTTAAAAGAGAAAGGGCTTTATTTCAGCTTATTTCTCCTGGTGCCGGGCACAGAAGAATTCAAAATGGCCACGTTCCCGGCCTGGCTTAGTCTTCTCCTTTTTATCCCCAGTCCAAAAGTTCTGGCCCCTGGGTCCCTTTCTCATTGGTCAGTTTGAATCAAGCTGGAGAAGCTGGCTCCGGCTTTTACAGAACCATGAGCTTTTACAGAAGCAGAAGTAAAAGCAAGCAAACGTTAGTTTCCAGGTCCCAGGAAGTTAAGCTTCTAGTGAGTCACCACAGGGAGGACCTCGCAGGTGTATCCTTGGGGTCTCCTTGAGAAGGCCTCTGTTCTCTTTAGACCTTACTTTTTCTGGGTATCCGTTCTCAATTCTATTATATTGTAAAATAAAATACAGAAAAGCAGTTTCTACTTTATTCCTTTAATATATGTTTCAACAAAAAAGATTTTAAATTCAGATAATAATGTTATAAAAATAAAACAAGTACACGAGAAAATCCAAACAGTATAGAAGAGTCCAGACACTAATGCAAGCTTACACCCTGCCAGCCACCCTAGTCTCACTCCCTGGAGATAAGCGCTTTTAACAATTTCCTGTGTGAATGTCCAGAATGTTTTCTGAGTCCATGTTTCACCACATGGTCCTGCCTTTTGCCTATTTTTTGTTTCAATTAACAATAGCTCTTGGAGAATTTCTTTTTTTTTCTCTTTGTTTTGAGACAGAATCTCATTTTATCGCCCATGGTAGAGTACTGTGGCATCACAGCTCACAGCAACCTCCAGCTCTTGGGCTTAGGTGATTCTCTTGCCTCAGCCTGCCGAGTAGCTGGGACTACAGGCACCCACCATAACGCCAGGCTATTTTTTGTTGCAATTTGGCCAGGGCTGGGTTTGAACCCAGCACCCTCATTTTATGGGACCATCACCCTACTCATTGAGCCACAGGTGCCACCCATAATGGTTATAAAATAGCTTTTTCT
This sequence comes from Galagoides demidoff, assembly GCA_963574575.1. NCBI lineage: Eukaryota > Metazoa > Chordata > Mammalia > Primates > Galagidae > Galagoides > Galagoides demidoff. The sequence continues at coordinate 13,327 of CAUYQV010056141.1, read as the reverse complement.
TTTTCTTTCTTTCTTTTTATTTTGCAGTTTTTGGCCGGGGCTGACTTTTGAACCTGCCACCTCCAGTACATGGGGTCAGTGCCCTACTCCTTTGAGCCACAAGCGCCACCCCAAGAATTTTCATAAATGAAAATAAATCTTGCTTGTGAATTCTAACAGCTGAATAATACTGCATTTTATGGACATACCATAAATTCATTTACCTTTCTCAGCCTAAAGAGATGTTAACCTAGAACTTCTTTTCTCAAGTGGCCCTCCATTCTCAGGTGTCATACTTAAAAGCTCTTTGTAGGGCCAATGCCTGTAGCTCAGTGAGTAGGGCACCAGCCATATACACCAAGGCTGGTGGGTTTGAACATGGCCCCAGCCAGCTAAAACAACAATGATACCTGCAACAAAAAAACTAGCCAGATGTTGTGGTGGGTGCCTGCAGTCCCAGCTCTTTGGGAGGCTGAGGTAAGAGAATCGCTTAAGCCAAAGGGTTTGAGGTTGCTGTGAGCTGTGATTCTACGGCACTCTGAGGGCACCATAGTGAGACTCTGTCTTAAATAAATAAAAATAAAACAGTTAGGCTTCTTTGTAGGCCTAAACTATAACAACTGTTATCACACTTCTGAGTGCATAAGAATCCCACATGGAGCTTGATAAACATGAAGGTTCATGAGCTTCACTCCCTGGAGAGCTGATTCGGTGCGCTTAGGGTGAGCCAATAATTTTCTTTTTTTTTCATAAGCACCTTACGTTATTCCAATGCCAGTGGGTTCCTATTTTTTATGAAGAACCTCATTTATTCCAGCAGTGTTGTAGAGCTGTTGCTGAGCCCCAAGCCTGCGCCGCCTGAGGAGTGCAAACATTAGTGAAACACAGCTCCTGCCCTGACACCGGGGAAGACAGGCAGAGTAGCCCAAGGCCACACCACGAGGAGCACAGGACAGAGGTGCGTGGCTGCCTTGCCTCGGGCAGAGGTCGGGGAGGTTTCCCCAAGGAGGTGACAGCTAAGCAGAAAGAACAGAGGGGATTAACAAGGGTTTTCCAAGAAGATGAAACTTAAGGGGGCATCTGGGTAAAGCTTCCAGACAAAAGTGACAGAGAACAGAGCGATCACCAGGAGCGTTTCCTGGAAAAACCAATTATAGTCTTATCACTGCGTGTGCCAGGTGAAGAGTGGGCATTTATCTGTGAGTGGTGGAAACTCTGAGCTATTTTGAACAGGAAAGTAATGTGGGCCAATCTGCCTCTTAATGATCATCCTGGCCGGTTGGTGAAAGACGGACTCAAAGGGTTCTGATGCTAGAGGCAGGGAGATTCGTGTAGAGGATTTTATGAAGTCATGACAACATGATGACAGTTTAGAAAGAAATAGTAGCATAAAAATAAGAAACCATGACAACATCTCCTCATAATTTTAGGTAGAAAAGACGCTTTTTAAATTTGTTATAAAACTCAGCAGGAAAACAAAAAAAAATACATGATAAATTGGACAACATAAAAATAAAAGATACGTGTGTCATAAAAAATGAAGGTCAACACTGACAAATGGGGGAAGTGTTTACAACCTATCACAAGGGCTGATTTCCTTAATATGTGAAGAATTTCAGTGAATCAATAATAATAAGGCAACAAACCACCAGAAAAGTGGACAAAGACCATGAGTAGACAGTTCACAAGAAGGAACTACAAATGGATTTCACATACTCAGAAAATGATTCCTCTCATTCATAATTAAAGCCAAGGCAAAATGAAACTATCCTCAAATACCTTTTTCATCCATCAAATTATATCACCATTTCAAAACTCGTGATGTTTTTAAAGAAAAAAAATTTCCCAATGCAAGAAATTCTAAGGACATGAACCAATGAAATGATCATAGTGCAGATAAATGGAAAATCCAAATACCGTTCAGTAGTGTCACCAGACAAAGAGGGTCTGGCCGCCTGTCACTGTCAGTCAATACACAGACACCAGTATAGGTCCACCAAACTTTGTCAGAAGGCCAGCGATTCTGAAAAACAGGGAGAGTAGCCTCTCCAGACTGTTCTTTTCTTCTATGTCCAAAATCACAGTTTTATACATAAAAGTTCAAAGCCAAAATCATGTTGATCTTTATCTTAAACAACAATAATCCACACAACCCATGACCCAAAACAATTCAGAAGTTAATCTCCTAAATCAAGTGCCCTAAACCGCTCAAGATAGACACTTTTAGATTAAAGCTGAATTTACAAAACAGCAAGATTGGGAAACATTGAGGTAAAGGTCACCTAGGAACTAAATAAATTAAATCCATTAAAAAAACAAGGTCACCTTGGACCTAAGTCAACACCAGACCAGCTGTGTCGTCTCAGCCCCAGCCCGACCGACTCCATCTTATTCTCACTCCATGGGCTTTCAGTAGGCTGTGTACAATAGCTATACAACTGTCTGTGTGAAAAAATACCTGTAGTGCTCATTGACAATAACTGCAATACAGTTAAAGGTTATTTAATCTTCAGTAGGATCCCATTCATATAAAAATGGTTTTCATTACCTTCACAAAAATCCGTAAGTTTTATAATCTGATGTGGTTACGGACACAAACAAAACAAATAAAAGCACCCACTGGAATTTTAGGCTGCCATAATGGAAATACCCAGTCAAGCCTAAGAAAGATGAAGCTTCCTCACACAGTCAATACCGGGAACAGCCTTTAGATTCATATGTAGATGAATTTCAACCCTTCCTATTGAATGATTAATGTCAAATAATTTCACCTCTCTGATCTTTCCTTTTCTAATCTGTAAAATGAGGTAAAATAAGCCATTCTCAAAGTTGGGGGGATTTAAGAGATAACATGTAAAGCGCATTAGCAAGTTGCCTGCTGCAGAATCTGTGCTTAATTAATTAATGTTAATTCCCTTCCACTTTCCCTTCTTGTCTCCTAATGACCTCCCCTCCCAATCTCCTCAGACACTTCACCCTTAGGGGACTAAATTGATGAAAGGTATTTAATCACCAAGAGAGACAAAGGCAGAGTCCTTAGCAGAGTTAAAGCTGCAGGATTTAAAAGACCTGAGCCAGGGTAAGGTAGCAAAACCTTGTCTCTGTAATAAATAAATAAGCTGAGCCAGCCCCGGCAGAACCTGAGGAGAAAGGTGGGAGAGAAAGAGCTGGAGTTCCGAGCAGAAGGAGGAGAAAAGGGGCCAAGGACTGGTCACTGGGGAGCAGTGCCTACAGGCTGACGGCATCTGTAGCCTGGGTCAGCCTCAGGAATGTGCAGAGACTATTCACATCTGCAACACATCTGCAGAAACAGATCCTTCCAAACTAGGAGGAGGACGAGAAGCAGATTGAGGAAGTTCCACTCGGAGCCAGAGTAAGCGTGATGGCCAGTGGAGAATCAAGGAAATTAGGAGTCCCAACTGGATCCAAGCAGGTCAGAGGATGGTGAGCTGGAGCCAGAGACCAAATTAGAGCCGTCCTCTGGCAACCGGCTGTGGAACTGATGAGAATATCCACCCACTTCAGTTCTCAGCCGGCAGAGCTGCTCTGAGAGGCTGGGAAAATTCAAAGGGAGGCAGATAAGTAGCACAAGGGGAGAAGTGAGGGCCTCTCCAAGAGGCAGTGGCTATTGAGAGCCAGAAAGCCATGTTCTTGAAATTTCTTTACAAATAGAATCAAACCTCTTAGGGACATGAAAGGAAGAAGGTCAGTGATTCTTGGGAGCGAAGGTCAGACCCACGAAATGACCCCCCAGAGTTTTACTGGAGACTCATTTGTCAAAAAATTGGGTGATTTGGGAGAGTTTTTTGAGGATAAAGGAAGAAATGGATATCGTGACGTCAAAGAGGCCAGGCTTAGGTTAAAACTCGAGGCAGAAACGGGCTCCATCCTCAGGTGTTTCTCTCTTCTCCCTCTTGATGGGGTCCTCTCATCCACTTCTGGATTATTTTTTTTCCTCCTGAGACAGAGTTCCACTCTGTCACCCTGGGTAGAGTTTGTATCACTCTATCACCCTGAGTAGAATGCCGTGACCTCATCATAGCTCCCAGCAACCTCAGACCCCTGGGCTCAAGTGATCCTTTTAGATTTTCTATTTTTAGTAGACTGAGCTCACTCTTGCTCAGGCTGGTCTCTAACTCCTGAGCTCAAACAATCCACGCACCTCAGCCTCCCAGAGTATTAGGATTACAGGCAGGAGCCATCACGCCCAGTCCATTGCTGTGGCTCTAAATACAACCCATATCGCAACACCTTCTCCACTCTGGTTCCATCTCCTCTTCTGTCTTCTTTTCCCCTCACCCAACCCCAGGGTGGACACATTCCTCACTCCCCTCAGGTTCTGAGCATAAGTATTTTTTCATAAATGCTCGCCCTCAAATATAATTACAAAAATGCAAATTAAACTATTTTTAAGCTATTAGGTTGTTAAAGATTAACAGGACTGATAATACTATTAGTAGTAGTAGCTGATACTAGTAGTATTGGTAAAGGGATGAAGAGAGAGCACTTTGACAGAACTAAATGTTGGAGCAAAAACAAATACTTGGAAAGCAATTTGGAAATACACATACATATTTTTCAAAATGTAAAAGGTGTGTGTGTGCGCGCATATGTATCCCTTGACTGAGCAATTCCATTTCTGAGAATTTTTCTGATAATTGTTTAAATGCATGCTCGAAGATAAATGTAGAAATTTTAATTGCAACATTGCTTGTAATCACACACAGACCCCCCCCCAAACTAAAACAAGAACCAGTCTGAACGTGCATTAATAGGGAAATGGTTAACTAAATCGTGGTGCTAATGCATGATGCATAATGCACACCATGGACCATGGGGAGCCTTGAATGAGAATGAGGTAGAATTTCAGGTGCTAATAAGCAAAGATCTTCAGAAGCCACTGTTCACTGAAAGAAAAAAAGTAACTGAATATGAAATGTAGCATCCTTCCATTTGGTTTAAATGCATGTGCGTGTTTATGCATAGACATTTTCAGAAAGGATATTAATAAGAACATTACCATAATATAATTCCACTATTTCTGGAAGGATGAAGAACTTGTTTATAGTGATGCCTCTAGAGGAACAAGACTGCATCAAGGAAGAATGAGGTAAACTTGATTTTCATTCTATGTCATTCTGTATTACTGAGTTTTTTATCATATGCATGCATTGCTTTTAAAAAATGTTTTGTAGTGTGATGCCTGTGGCTCAGGGGGTAAGGTACCAGCCCCATATACCAAGGGTGGTGGATTCGAACCCAACCCCGGCCAAACTGCAACAAAAAAATAGCCGGGTGTTGTGGCGGGTGCCTGTGGTCCCAGCTACTCGGCAGGCTGAGGCAAGAGAATCACCAAAGCCCAGGAGCTGGAGGTTGCTGTGAGCTGTGACACCAGGGCACCCAGGGCACTCTACCGAGGGTTAATAAGTGAGACTCTGTCTCAAAAAAAAAAAAAAAATGTTCCTGTGGGCTTGGAGCCCATACCACAGTGGTTACAGTGCCAGCCACATACACCAAGGCTGATGGGTTCGAACCCAGCCCAGGGCTGCTAAAGCAACAATGACAACTGCAACAAAAAATAGCCGGGCATTGTGGCAGGTGCCTGTAGTCCCAGCTACTTGGGAAGCTGAGTCAAAAGAATCGCTTAAGCCCAAGAGTTTGACATTGCTGTGAGCGGTGATGCCATAGCATTCTACCGAGGGTGATAAGACTCTGTCTCAAAAAAAAAAGTTCCTGTGTTCATTAGTCATTTATATTTTCTTTGGTTGCTTTTTTTTTTTAATTACTAAAGTTTCATTATTGTTTTCACATTTGTTTGTCATGCCCATGATTTATACTTTTACTTTCTTGTTTGCCTTTGATTTTTTATTGATTATACACATATATATGAATATAAAATAAGTATACTTTAATACTCAATATATTCCATACAAAACATAAAATAATGCTCAGCGAGCAGTGTATCCACTACGTACCCAGACCCAGATGAACACACACAGTACAACCAGCATTTGAGAACCCCAGAAAACCCTATTTGTCCCCTTTCAATCTCCACCTCCATGGTTGACTTCTGTATTTATTTACAATTTGGGGTGAAGGAAAGTTCCCATGCTTTGGTTCTTCAATGTATTACTCTAACTGTTTGAGAATCCTTTCAGTGTGTTTGTACATACAAAGTCTTCTTCATGGAGAGATCAAATGAATATTCACCCATATTTTTATCTAGTATTACAAATGTTTTAATTTCTGAATTTACTCTTACTGGAATTCCTTTTGGTGTGAGATGTGAAAGAGGTACCCGGCCAACAATTTACCTTTTGAAAGTTCAGTTCTCTCATTCTTAAAAGAAACATGAAAAAAGCTGTCCCAGGCTAGGGGAGGCAGCTAACTCCTGTAATCCCAGCACTTTGGAAGACTGAGGTAGGAGGATTGCTTGATGTCAAGAATTCAAGACAAGTCTGGGCAGTGTAGCAAGACATCATCTATACAAAAAAATATAAACATTAGTCTTAGCTACTAAGGAGGCAGGAGGATGACTTGAACCTAGGAGTTTGAGGTTGCAGTGAGCTATGACTGTGGCAACAGAGTGAGAGGCTGTCTCTTAAAAAAAGGAGTGCTACCTATTTTTCAGAGTTACCAAAAAGATTAAATAAACCAAAGGTTTAAAACTGCTACCAGGACCTCACCTACTTCGCATACTGCAAGCAACCATGTCAGATATAGTAATAGTAGGGTATATATGTCTAAGCACAACAATCTAATATATAAGGTGAATGATATGTCAACCAGTTTGATGTAAACATTCCAAATTGTATATAAAATCAGCACATTGTGCCCCATAAATGCAGTAAGGTACACAGTTATGACCTAATAAAAACTAAAAATAAATAAAACTGCTACCAGCCTGGGCAACAGAATGAGAACCCATCTCTTTAAAAAAAAAAAAAAAGAAAAGAAAAGAAAACAGAAATAGCTGTCTTACTACCTATTTTGCAGGGTTACAAAAAAGATCAAACTGAAGGTTTGAAAGTGCTACCTAATTGGTGGGATCATGGCACCAACGTGGGTCTCTCCTCAGTTGTCCCCTGTGCAGGAGGACAGCACTGGAGAGGCAGCTGAATACAGGGGCTGTAAACTGTGGAGTCAGGTCAAAGGATGGATTCCTCTTCCTAACTGGCTGTCGTGGAAGGATTTCTGGTCAAGTGAAATAACCAAGGGAAAATAAGAAATGTTACTCAAGACAAGATTTTAAATCTTGAGAATTTTATTTCTGGGCTTTCCTTCCTAATGGGAGGTGATGGATCTGAAGCTATAATGGAAAGAACTTATAGTTACACCAGGATCCAAATCCTGTCTTCACTCTTTTCTATCTATGTGACCTTAAGCACATTTATTAGCTTCTCTATGAACTACATTTTCCTCCCTGTAAAACAGGAGACAGAGCAATACTTTTGCCATAGAGTTGTAGGGACTAGATGAGGATGTTAGCTAAAAGACCCAATACAATGCCTAGCACAGAGTCAGCACTTAGTAATTCACCTTTATTGCTTCTGTTAAGTGCTTGTGTTTTCCTCTACCTTTTATAAATTCTAGGCTTATTATTTTCATGTCCATAAAATAAAATTTGATAAACATAAATAGGAGATATCACTACGGTGGTCATCCTGACATTGACATCCCTCATGCTCTAGAATAGGGTTTCTCAGTGGCAGCACTGCTGACATTTGGGGAGGGACCATTTTTGGTGTGGGGGGCTGTCTTGTGCATTGCAGGATAATGAGCACCAGCCCTGCTCTCTGCCTAGTTGGTTCCTACCGCCTCCCTGAGCTGTAATAACTAAAAATTTCTCCAGACATTGCCAAATGTCCCCTGGTGCAAAATTGCCTATGATTGAGAACCACGGCTCCAGGGGGCTTCCCTGGGAACTAAAGGGAAGATAGAAAAGAGATCTATCGAGGACAGGGTGATGGTAAGAGGATGGTCAGGGACTTAGAGTTAACTACAAGCACAGATTTCAACAGTACAGTATACAACTATTTTTCATTTAAGCTGAATATCTACCCTACTGGCTACCACACTAATACAAAAGATGAACTAGATGGATACTCAGGGTCATACAGAGCTTCAAAGTTTAGATAAGCTGACTCTTTTCTAGAACGCTTATCTAAATATCACCTATCAGCAAAAAACGAGCTGAAGCCCTGGAAGAAAGCCTATACTCACGACAAGAGATTTTGATAGTTTGAGTCAAAACCCCAGAGTAATTACACACAGATAGATCCTAGAACATTTTCTGAACTCTCAGGAGCTCGGGTGAGCAATGAGTTCCACAAGGGCCTTGTGATTCACCTGACGTACCGTGTGACATGAGCATGGGCTGAGAGTCTCTCACCTTATCCCAGAGCCTCTGCCTCAGCCCTATTTATAGGAATGCTCCTGCTCATCGCTGAAATTTCCACTGCTCCAGGGTGGAAACTAGCAGCTGTGTAAGCATCACCGTGTGCCATGCTGGAGTTTAGAATAGAAAGCAAAGGGAGTGTTTCCAATTAAGACCACAGGGATCAGCCAAGAAGATCACAAACAGGGGCTCTGTGACACCACGCTGCAGGCACTAGGCAGTGTGACCAGACAGGACCACAAATAGCTCCTGAAATGCCATTTCTTCCTTTTAGAACAACCTCATGAAAGTCTTTATTTAAGACTCTGGAGATATTGGTGCTAAAAATAAAGACTTATGTGACGACGGCTTTGAACCTCTGATTCTAAGTTATATATATATTCCTCCCACAGATGTGTGTCTAGCATCTGTGCATCACCTACTGTCTACATATTAGAAACAACAGTAATCAAGATAATTTGGTTCCTTCCCATTTTATCTGGGGACACAGGACCAGCCTCAGACAAAATAGGAAGGTGGAATTTGAGTGTTGTTCCCAATCTTTGTGCTCCAGCTTCTGTGGCAAGCCCTTTTGGTGCTTAACACCAAGAGGCACCATAGGGAAACAGGTAAGAGGACAAATGCTGAGATCTGGATTAAATATTGGTTTATAGACTGGACATGCCTGTAAGCTCAGCACTTTGGAAGGCAGAGGTGAAAAGATCACTTCAGGTCAAGTGTTTGAGACCAGCCTGAGCAACACAGTGCAGTGGGTGTAGTGGTGGGTGCCTGTGGTCTCAGGTACTTGCAAGGCTGAAGCAGGAAGATCACTTGAGCCCAGGAGTTTGAGGTTGCCATGAGCTATGATGATGCCACTGCCCTCTGACCCAGGCAACAGATCAAGACACTGTCATATGTGTGTGTGTGTGTGTCCTCCTAGGACGTCTCTCATTGCCTTCACAGCAGTGAAGTGGCCTCCATCTGGGTACTTTCCAAATCATATTTTCTCACCCTCTGGGAGCTACCCCCCAGAGCTCTCAGACTCTGGTTTCAAATTCTGGTCCCATTTCTTACTTTCTTGAGGTTAAACTCATTGGAAAAGGGTGGATGCTAGAGGAGATGCTGCATTTGGAGTTTATAAAGGATCAGCACTAGACTTGCTAGATTGAGTCAAAAACTCCTGAAGTTAACCCTACATGAAATGCGACATCAGAGAAATATACAGACATCTTAGAACAGATGGTTTTTTGTAAAATGTAGTAGTATTCTAGAACTCAGGAGAAACTCTAAACTGTAAAAGCTAGACACAGAAGAACCCTTCATTAATTCATGGGGTTTTTGTTGTTGTTATTTGTTTTTGTTTTGTTTTTTTAAGACAGAGTCTCACTATGTCGCCCTCAGTGGAGTGCTGTGGCGTCACAGCTCACAGCAACGTCAAACTCTTGGGCTTAAGTGATTCTCTTGTCTCAGCCTCCCAAGTAGCTGGGACTACAGGCACCCACAACAATGCCCAGCTATATTTTTGTTAGTTGTCATTGTTCTTTAGGAGACCCAGGCTGGGTTCGAACCCACCAGCCTCAGTGCATGTGGCCGGTGCCCTAACCACTGAGCTACGGGTGCTGAGCCAATTTCTAGGTTTTATTTAGGGGGAGTGACAAGCAGCAGGAGGCATCTGCAGCAGCCTCAGAGACCAAGAGCTGCCGAGAATTGGCCCAGTGATAGCACAGACTTTCCCTTCAGCAAGAAGAAGGAGTTGCTAGATGTGAGTGCTTTTTACCTGGCTTTGCAGATATGATACCAATAAATGTCATAATTTTTTGTGAATTTCACACCTACTGGAGATGTGAAGTTGATCTGAGGTCATCTGATTTGATTTAGATGAAAGCTAGCAAGTTCTTTTTGTGTGAATGCCCATGGTCATATGGTACCTGATAGTGGTGTCTGTGAAGGCACGGGGCTGTGCACTGACTCCATGGGAGGAGTGTGTGGTGAGCTCTTGATGATCAGGTTGGGCAGATGAGCAGAGAAGGAAAGATTATCAATTTGATGCTACTAGATGACATCAAACATTTAGGTCATGTGTTCACATTTTCTCCCAGCAGGTAAAAAGCAGCTTTTTAGAATCTAATCTAGTTTATTCACTAGGTAAATCCAAATAACATGATCTTACTAAATAAGATTATTTTCCATATATTTCTTATTCAACAAATGGTAATAGAGTAACCATTATATCCTAGGCACTGTGCAGATGCCGGGGAGAAGGAGAATGGAAGACTTGTCTTTGTCCTCATGTGGCTTTCAGAGAGAGCTAGACCTTAAGTAATTGTCCAAACACCACAGAATTTCAAATTGAAATAAGTACCGTCAGGATAATTTCAGAGAGCTACCTATGCAGAACAAGGGGGCTTACCATTTCCTCCGGACTGGTTTGAAATTAATGTGCATGGCTTTTCCCTGGGGGTGGGGGGGCTTTTTGTTATTATGTTGTGGCAAGTGGAAACATTTTCATTGATTAATATTTACTGAGAGCCACTACGGAGTTGTCAAAGATACAAAAACTTAAAGGACATTGTCACTTTCTATCCATACTCTTTCTGTGATCTCTTCCCACTCCAGGCCCTGGATACTTTCAACTGATGATATTCACCTGATGGCCGAGTGAGCCTGATGACCAGAGCGTATTTCCAGCCAGAGCATTTCCCTTTCTCTTCTCAGCCCAGGCATCTGTACTTTTAATAGAGAACTAGATCTTCCCCCCATCCTACTCCTCCCTCAGTGTTCCCATCTCAGTCAATCATGTCTTTCTGCTCAGGCTGAAATGCTTGTACTCATCTTTGGCCCCTCCTTTTCCCCCACAAAGCATTGTCAATCCATGAAGACTGTCATCACATATTTAAAATATTTACAGAATTCTTCTACTTACCAGTCTCCTTGCAGGTGCACTGGCCTGAGTCACCATTACCACTCACTTAGTAACTGGTGTTCCATCTTCTGCCTGTGCCCCCTTCAGTTTGTTCTCAACACAATAGAGAGATCTCTAAAATACAAATCAGGGCCAATATCATCCAGAGTTCTTCTAATATCTTAATCTGATCCCACATGATCCGGCCTACAGTCACCTCCTCAGCCTCACCTCTTCTGTCCCTTTTATCTCCTCGCTCACTCACTCTGGTTACGTTCGCCTCTTTCCTGTCATTCAAACAGCAAGCACCTTCTTCTTCTTTTTTTTTTTGAGACAGAGTCTTACTTAGTTGCCCTTGGTAGAGTGTCATGCCACCTTTAGCTCACAGCAACCTCAAATTCTTGGGTTCAAGTGATCCTCTTGCCTCAGCCTCCCAAGTAGCTAGGACTATAGGCTCCTGCCACAATGCCCAGCTATTTTTTTTTTTTTAGAAACAGGGTCTCCCTCTGGCTCCAGCTGGTCTTGAACCTGTGAGCTCAGGAGATCCACCCAACTCGGCCTCCCAAGTGCTGGGATTACAGATGTGAGCCACCATGCTCTGCCTAGCAAGCACCTTCTTGCCTCAGTGTCTACATACTTGCTGATTATTCTTACAAAAATAATCTCTTTTCTACTTGCAAATGCCTCACTTTCTTACCTCTTTTAACTCTCCCAGGCTGGCTTATCTGAATTTCAACTTCCCCTCCCTTAATGCTTTTAATTCCCATTCATTGATTTAATTCTTCCCTTATACAGACAGTGCCCAGATTTAACAATAACTCAACTTAATTTTTCAATTTTACCATGGTGCAAAAAGTCATATGCATTTAGTAAACTCCTCAATTTATAAGAGAGCTACATCCAGATAAACTCATTATAAATTTGGATGTTGTATCCCCAACCCCTGGAATAGTACCTAGTATATAATAGACATTCAATAAATACTTGTTGAATGAATGAATGAATAAATGTGTGTAATCCTGTGATGCTTGAGTTTATAGGGAACATGCACTACACATTCTTAACTTCAGGCAACATCAACTCTAAAGCATGAAGTTCTTGATACAACCAGTAAAGGACTTTGTGATAAATCTGTATCTTTACCAATTTTTGATGAAAGCCTATGGAGAATACAATTCTTCAGGTCAGGTGCACCTTGTCATGCAGTTTATAAGTTCGATACCATCCTGAAACTTCACAGTCTTGTAAATAGTGAATATTGCTCAAAACTGGGTGACAGGAGAGGCAGTGGTGGCCCCTACATTTTAGTAACTGGAACAAAAAGACCTGTTCCTTCAAGGCACCCTTCTCTGTAGTAGACATCTTGGTCTGAAGCCTTGCAAGGGCAAGTGGAGCTTTGACAGCTGAGGAAGTGCTGATAGAGGTTGGTCTGTCTGAGCTGGCCGGGAGACATCTCCTGGGGATGACTCCCTGCATCCTGAACCTGTTGGCTAGTGTGCTCAGCATCAGACAGCTAGCTCCCTTTTCAGAAATGCTCTCTTACAAGCCTATAATACAAAGTGACGTTTCTCATCGAAGGCGCCTTCTAAGTATACCAGTTGTTCTCACTTGGGAATTATCTTTGAAAGGCTCCACTTCAAATTCTACATATAAAGCAATTCTACCCCAGACCCCCAAGAAGACCTCAAAAACCATATAGTTAAGGGTGTTATAGGAACAACAAGTACTGTCCTCTCTAGGTTGTAGATTGTGTTTGATAAATTAAAATCTTTTCATGGTGTTTTTATCTTGAGTGACATTCGTGTGTTCTGCAAAACACTAGGTACTCAGCAGGTCTCTTTTCCTTCAAACCTTCACTGTGTCTGTTAGATTGCAAAGGTCCCAATTTAACTTATCCTCTGTTTACCCAGGATTCAGATGTGGTGAACTGTCGCCTTTCCCTGTCCGGCAGAAAGGGCGGCACCGTGCGTGTTCGGTATGTGAAGGGAGAAGAGAGCTATAGTAGCTTTAGAAGGAGAATGAAAGAACACGCACACAGTTCAGACTTGGAGGTCGCGCCTAGAAGGTAA
>CAUYQV010056134.1:0-18975 GCA_963574575.1 Galagoides demidoff | reverse complement strand
TTTGAGACAGAGCCTTAAGGTATCCCCCTGGGTAGAGTGCCATGGCATCACAGCTCAGCAACCTCCAACTCCTGGGCTCAAGTGAGTCTCCTGCCTCTGCCTCCCAAGTAGCTGGGACCACAGGCACCCGCCACAACACTTTGCTATTTTTTGGTTGCAGCCATCATTGTTGTTTGGCAGGCCCAGGATGGATTCGAACCCTCCACCTTGGGTGTACGTGGCTGGCATCTTAGCCACTTAAGCCACAGGTGCCGACCCAAGTTCATCCATATGTTGATGTTATTTTTGAGTCACTAAATTTGGGAATAGTTTGTATTTTTTTTTTCTTTGAGACAGAGCCTCAAGCTATCCCCCTGGGTAGAGTGCTGTGTCATCACAGCTCACAGCAACCTACGACTCCTGGGCTCAAGCCAGTCTCCTGCCTCAGCCTCCTAAGTAGCTGGGACTATAGGCGCCCGCCACAACACCTGGCTGTTTTTTGGTTGCGGCCATCTTTGTTGTTTGGCAGGCCTGGGCTGGATTTGAACCTGCCACCTTAGGTGTATGTGGCTGGCACCTTACCCACTTGAGCCACAGGCTCTGAGCCTGGGAATAGTTTTTAACTCAAGAAAAGATAAACATGCCTTCATCATCATTCCTTCTCAATATCTTTTTCTTCTATTGATTGATCAAAAAAAATTTTTTTAAGATGTGGTCTAAATCTATTGCCCAGACTGGAGTGAAGTGGTGCAATCATACTTAATGTAACCTCCAACTCCTGGGTTTAAGTGATCCCTCCACTTCAGCCCTCTGAGTGAGTAAGACTATAAGAGCGTACAACCATACCAAGCTAATTTTTTTTTTAATTATTTTTCTTTTTTAGAGACAGGGTCTCACTGTGTTGCCCAGGCTGGTCTCAGTCTCCTGGCCTCAAGCAATCCTCCTGCTACAGCCTCCCAAAGTCCTGGGATTATAGGCACAAGCCACTGTACCCAGCCTCCCTATTATTTTTACTTTGTCCTTTACAAGTTTGAAAGTCATACATTCTATAGCTGTTCTTTTAATGGTTAGCCTTAAGTATTTTTGCCCTTAGATTTTCCTCTTTTGGCTCAGCACCTATAGCTCAACTGGCTAGGGCATCAGCCATGTACACCAAAGGTGGCAGGTTCAAATCCAGCCTGGGCCTGCCAAACAACAATGACGGCTGCAACCAAAAAATGGTCAGGTATTGTGGCAGGCGCCTGCGGTCCCAGCTACTCGGGAGGCTGGGGCAGGAGACTTGCTTGAGCTCAGGAGTTGGAGGTTGCTGTGAGCTGTGATGCCACGGCACTCTACCCAGGGGGACAGCTTGAGGCTCCTGTCTAAAAAAAAAACAAAATAATTTTTTTGGGTTTTTTTTTGAGACAGAGTCTCACTCTGTTGCCCCAAGATAGAGTGTCATGGCGTCATAGCTCACAGCAACCTCAAACTCCTGGGCTTAAGTGATCCTCTTGCTTCAGCCTCCGGAGTAGCTGGACTACAGGTTCCCACCACATCATCTGTCTAGTTTTTTCTATTTTTAGTAGAGACAGGGTCTCATTCTTGCTCAGGCTGGTCTAGAACACCTGGCTCAAGCAATTAACCCACTGCAGCCTCCCGGAGTGCTAGGATTATAGGAGTGAGCCACTGTGACCGGCCCTGCCCTTAGATTTTCAATACCCATTATTAAACATATTTTTCCCATGCAATGTCCAAAGTCAATCAGATCTGCAGAATTTACCTTTCAAGAAAAAGAAATTTGATATTTTTCTGATTCTTTCTTCTACACCCCCACACACACTCTCATGTACTCACACACACACTTTTAGGTATCAGTTGTGATTTCAGCTTGTTATTTAAATGACCTTTTTCATTACCACTAGTTGTTAAAAATTATCGATGTTGGGCAGCACCTGTGGCTCAAAGGAGTAGGGTGCCGGCCCCATATGCCAGAGGGGGCAGGTTCAAACCCAACCCCAGCCAAAAACGACAAAAAAAAAAAATTATCACATCGCTGCCTCAACATTATTTCAGGTAGCCCATTTCCTTGTGGCTTTTTCTTCTTTCTGGAATTCATCTTTTATTAGTCCTACATGAGCCCATGAGTGGCATACTTTCTTGGATTCTGATGTGTTTTTATTTCACCCTGAAACTTGACTGATGGTATAGAATTCTAGTTCAAAGTTGTTTCCCATTAGCATATTAAAGGCATCCAGTGTCAGTGATGAAAAGGGTGATGCCCATTTAATTCTCATTTTTTTTTTTTGAGACAGAGTCTCAAGCTGTTGCCCAGGGAAGAGTGCCATGGTGTCACCACTCACAGCAACCTCAAACTCTTAAGTGATTCTCTTGCCTCAGCCTCCCAAGTAACTGGGACTACAGGTGCCTGCCACAATGCCCAGCTATTTTTTTTTGTTGCAGTTGTCATTGTTTTAGCTGGCCCGGGCGAGGTTTGGACCCGCCAGCCTTGGTGTATGTGGCCGGCGCCCTACCCACTGAGCTACGGGGCACCACCTGATTCTCATTTCTCCATAGGTAATTCATCTCTTTTGGGAGGAATGGTCTCTTTTAGGATTTAATAAATGGATGCTTACATTTTTTAATCTAGTCTTCATGATCTCTTTATTTTTCATTCACACCTCTCTTTTTTTTCTTTGTGCTTTGTTCTGGAAAAGTTATTTCAGCTTAATCCTCCAGCTTGTTAATTTACTCTTCGGCAAACTTATTAATATATCCAACGACTACCTATTTTTTTATTTACAAGCTCTAGTTGATTCTTTTCCATAAATGTGTATTTGTATTTCATAACTTCCTATTACTGTCCCGTAAAGGGAGGGTTCCTCCTTTACCCCGATGATCATGCATATCCTTTATTCAAAGTCCTTTGATGATTGCTCGGTCGTCTGTTTCCCTGGGTGATGTTCCTCATCTGTTGAGCTCACTGTCCCTCTTCTGTAGTGCTGGCACTGTGGGTGCTGGCTGACCCTTGTCACCTCGGAGGAGAGTCCCCAGCACACACGGTGGCAGCAAAGCCTCCTCCTTCTTGCTGTGGCTTTCATCCGCTTCCTTAGTGAAGGATTTCTCTTTATTTCCATTTCTTCCTCGCTTTCAAGCAAACTTTTGTTTTCATTAATTTACTTCATAAATCTTTTTCTACCATTTCTAGGGTTTAATAAGATGGTAAGATTTTAGTGTTCACTTAGTCTTTGCCAGGAAAATAGATTTCCTGGCCCACTGGGAACTGAGAAGTCAGCAAGGCTCATGAGGGTAGGTCATTTGGGAGTCTTTGGTGGGACCCCATCTTCACCTTCACTAATCAGCACCAGCAGTCCAGGAACAACCAGCCACAGCGTGGGTACAGTCACGTGACCCCAGGGGACCCCAGCAGGAAGGCCGAGCGTCCCTGAGCAGTGACTCTTCCATCTCCTCCTGCTCTGATTCTTGCTTCTGTTGTTCTTTTTTCCTTCCTCTTCCCTTTTTCCCTTTCTCCCTGGGCCCCAGCACATCTGCCTTGTATCAGTTAAAACCCTTAGTTATAATGACTTTAAAAAAAATAACTCCTAATTTAAGCAAAAGAACAGATTTACTGAAAGATTTTAGAAGAAAACATGGATTGAAAGATTTTAGGAGAAAATGTGGAGAATAACCGTGCCAAGGAAGGTCAGGGGTGCAGCTGAGCTCAACTGGAGGGGAGCGTCTCTCGCCGTCATCTCTCTGCCCACCTGCTTCACCCTCATCGCCCAGGACAAACCAGCTTCTGCATCCCTCAGCCCATGTCTACTGTGACAGAGCACCAGGCACTAAGGGTTCCAGAGCTGGCCGTGTTACCGCTCCAGCCATCCAGAGAGCCTGGCTCAATTCTCTTTAGATCCATGATCCTAAATCCAGGGCAAGGACTGGCGGTTCAGCCTGGGCCAACACCCATGGCAGACATGGAGATGCACCTGTCAGATCCCCCTGAGAGGAAGAATTTGCTGCCCCACTGCAGGGGAGGGAGTTAGCTACCAGGCTCCAGCTGCTAATTCTTTCAGGCTGCCTCAGCTTCACAGCCAAGGTCATGCTCTTCGTGGGATGGTCCCAGCCAGTGACTGTGCAAGACTGTGGGGAAGGGCCCACCGTGGGACTGCTGGGCGCTCACAGCCTCCACTCCCTCCCACTTCCTCCCCCTTTATCCTTTCCCAGGATTACTCCCCAACAAATAATTTGCATTTCTAACCCTCTCACTTCCTGCTTCCCTGAGGACCCAACAGGCACAATCTCCCCTACCCATCCTCTGAGCTTCAGGGGTCAGGCTGACACTGCAGAACAGCTACTATTACAAAGTCCCCACACTTGGGAAGGGGGGACTGCCCAGAAAACAAAGCACCCAGTGCACCCTTCTCCTGCCCCTCCAGCCCTAGACTTTCTATTCATTGATTGTGGTAAAATATACGTAACATAAAATCTAACATCTTAGCCGTGTTTAAGTGTAGGGTTCAGTGGGTTGAAGTACATTCACTGTGTTGTACAACCATCAGCACCGTCTGTGTGCGGAACGCTTCCATCCTATAAAACTGAAACAGCACCCATGAAATACCAACTCCCTGTGTCCCCCTCCTTCCACCCCCTGTCACCACCATTCTACTTTCTCTATAGATCGACTTTTCTAATTACTTCATTTTAAAAGTGGAATCACACTTTTGTGACTGGCCTATTTCACTTAACGTAACGTCCTTGAGGTTCACCTATGTGTGGCATGTGTCAGAATTGCCTTCCTTTTTAAGGCTGAGTAATATTTCATGGCGTGGGCATACCACATTTGTTTAGCCACTCATTTGCTGATGGACATTTGGTTTATTTCCACCTTTCGGCTATTGTAAATAAAACTGCTACAAAGATGGGTGTACAAATATATCTTTGAGGCCCCATTCTCAGTGCATTCTCAGAAGCAGAATTGCTCGACCATATGGCAATTCTAGTTTTCATTTTTTGTGGAACCATGACCCTGCTTTTCATAGTGGCTGTACCATTTGGTATCCCATCAACTATAACCCTGGTGTGCTGAATGTACTTAATGCCACTGAATCACATACTTACAGATGGATAAGATAATGACATTTCTATTATTTGTGTCTTACCCACAATTTCTGCATGTACTCACCAACACTTGTTATTTTCTGGGGGTTTTGATAGCAGCCATCCTAATGGGAGTGAGGTTGCAGGTCTGGATGTTTTGTAATATGTAATCATTCTACATATTTGTGGGGTGCATGTGATATTTCGACATATGTATGCAATGTATGACCATCGAATCAGGATCTGTAGGATATTCATCACCTCAAACATTAATCATTTCTTTGTGTTGGGTATACAGAATCAAACTCAGTGTCCATAAATGGATACACAGATTTTTACTGAGATGAGTAAAAATCTGACAGGGTGGGTCCTGGAGGCTGTGATGAGCTGCCAAGTTCCTGCAGGACCGAGGCACTCACTCAGCTCCCAGCAGCGTGACCTGCTAATCACTCACAATTAAACTCCTCCCACCCTGGGCTGGAAGGTTCCCCTAAGGTGACATTCCTTTCCTCAGATGGCACACCTCCACTGACTGGTCAGTTAAGAAGCAAGAGGCCCCACCTCCCTGCCTCAACTCAAAGCAGCTCTGAGCCAGCCCATCACCAAAGCTCTTGGTGCCATGGGCTGAGGTCTCTTCTGTAAGAGGCAGTTCACTTTCACCCTCTGCCCACTCCTACTTCCCTAGCTCCAGTCCTTGGGAGCAGGAAGGACCAGATAAAGGCATGTGTCAATCTCCCCAAAGGATTTTGACACAAGCCACTGCACTTAACGCTAGAGCCCCCTGCCAAGGGTGACGGAAGCTGCAACAGCATCTGGGGCAGCCCAGCCTCACACCTCTGGGCTTTGGGTCCCAGACACCGGCCCCTCTTAAATGGACACTCCTCCCACTCCCTGGAAAGCACATGTGCGCCATTGCCCTGGGAGTCAGGTACTCCTAGAGGCAGAGCTGGGGGTTGATTCTCCTTTATGCTGTTAGTACCTGGCCAGTACCTGGCCCAAAGCAGGTGTCCATGATGGTCAGCTGCACAAGATGGGCCAGGCTTGGCCCTCAGAGCACCCAGAGGATTTATCTGTACCTGTCCCACTAGTGCCTAGGCATGCAGTGACTGTTGACTTTGTCGAGGGGAAAGTGGCTCCCCTGCCCAAACCTGGGAGGCTGCTTCTGTGCAGGCACCTCGCTGAGCAGAGACAGAAGAGCCACAGGTATCCAGCCAGGACCAGGGCGGGGCCCATGAGGCCCACAGGACACACGACATAAGGGGGTGCCAACTCCCAGACACCCACCCCACAGTTGTACATCTCTGAGAATGAGCACCTCCTTGTACAGTAGAATCCCAGTAAGTTGACCACCCAAGGAACCATTACAAACTGGTTAACATACAGAGATGGTCGACACACTGATATGTACATGTGGTGTATGTCCAGTCTATGAAAATTGGGTCAACTTAAGGAGGGAGGTGGTTAGTAGAGGGAGGTCGTCAGCGACAGAGGTTCTACTGTATTTCACTCCCCAGGCACCTCGCTTGTAACAACAGCAGTCAACCTGGTGTCAGAAAACAGGTTCTCCATGCAGGGCTCTGAGCCACTTGCTTTGCATAAATCACGGGAACCTTGACGTCTTCATTTTATAAATGGGGGCACCAAGACACAGAGAGGTGAATGACTGCCAGGCTGGCACAGAGGTTTGCTCTCAACCCGGCCTGGCACACTGCCCTCCTGACCCTAGAGAGAAAGCCACTTCCCCCCACTGAACCCTAGCATACGCCCCCAGTACTCTAGGCTGTTCCTACCCCTGGGCCTTTGCATGTGCTGTGCCAGGCACGAAGTCAACTCATCTGGTGCCGCATTTCCCTGAATCCTTATAGCAGCATAGAGCAGGTTCTCCCTGCTTTGCAGGTGAAGAAACTGAGCCATGGTGGCTCCCCATGGCCACCCAGGGCACCGGCAACAGAGCTGGAAAGGCCTCTCTTCTCCTGCTCCCACCCCCGACTCCTCTGTGAGACCCTCCACCACCCCTCACCTCATCGGGTATTTATGGGTTTGCCCATAAAAGGACAAGCCATCCTGATAAGATAGAAACATTTTATGGGGCAACAAAAATATAGATAAAATTTTATAGTGCAAATCAGGAGGAGGAAAGTATTAAGTTCCACAAACACCTTTAAATTTTAAACAGCCCCCATTGCAGGGTCCCTGGAGCCAAACTTAAGTAATGGATCAGAAAAGGGATAAATCTCCCCAGTCCCCTGTGTGACGGGGAGAGACCTGATCGACAAGCCGACAGGAAGGGGGAGGCGCAGGCGGCGGCCGGTGCAGTGCCGGGCCCTGGCGGGCCACAGTGCGGGCACAGAGCCTCGTCTTTATTGTACTTATAAAATATACATGGCCCTTTATTGAATTGCCTGCTGTCGAAATCTGCAAGAACGTTATTGCCTTTTACTGTCCTGGAGAGAAGCAGAGCAGCAACATCTGTGTAATTTCATAAGATGCAGGAGCCATAAATCTGATTGTGCCGGATATAAGATCGATCGTAAAAAATCACGCATTGAACAGAGATCGGGGATGCTGGGAAGCAGAGAGGCAGGAGCAGTCTGGGGGGCCTGCTCTGCACCCCACACGTGCGGTTCCAGGTAGGGCTCTGGCCAGCAGGTGCTTTGGAGGAGCAGGGCCCCTCGTTAGGGCCTAGGTGGGGTCACACCCTCTCCAGGCCTATGGGACACTGGTCCACAGAAAGGAAGAAAGAATCAAGGGCAGCCCAGGAGTCCCAGTCCTTGGTGCAAAAGAAGTACAGAAGGATGTACACACACACACGCCCACACTTGCTCACTCATTCAGGTCCCCCTGCATCAGAGACATGCCAGGGACACAGGGGCACAAATGAGACATACATGATCCTGCCCATCCCAGCCCCTCGCACCTCCACTCACAGTGGCCCAGTGGCCTGAGTCTTCCTTTCTATCAAAACTTGCTTTGTATTTTCATTAAAAGTTCAGTTACTGTGA
This sequence comes from Galagoides demidoff, assembly GCA_963574575.1. Taxonomy (NCBI): domain Eukaryota; kingdom Metazoa; phylum Chordata; class Mammalia; order Primates; family Galagidae; genus Galagoides; species Galagoides demidoff. The sequence goes on along the minus strand of CAUYQV010056134.1, from coordinate 10,921 downwards.
ATATAGAGTAGAACCTCTGTAAATTGACCACCTAAGGGACTGCATAAACTGGTCAGCGTAAGGAACTAGGCCTGCTGTACTGATATGTATACATGTGGTGCATGTCCAGTCTGTGGAAATTAGGTCATCTGAAGGAGATGGTCAGTGTAGGGATGTGTTCAACTATGAAGGTTCTACTGTATGATATTTGGGGTGGTTACAACAAATAAAACCCCTCTCCTTCCCTCCAAGCGTGAAACCAATGGGACATAAGTCACAGAAACAGACAGATCAAAATATCAGCAGAATTACTGCTCCAGCTGGACTAGAGGGCCTGGCTCAGATGAGCAACCAGAGCGGGAGGGCTTTCTCATGAACCTGCTGAACTGAATTTGCCCCTTCTGGGGACACCTACACAACCCCAGCCCTGAGCAGGCCAGCTGGCACTCTCCCTACAGCAGGCCCTTAGGGTCCAGAGAGGCCCATGGGGCCTAGGAAGGGTGTACTCAGTTCTCACCCTCAAATTCATCTGTCAAGTCTCACCTCCCTTGGGGCAGAATCATTGGGGGCTGCAGAGAGAGGCGAGGAGCACTCCTCATGGAAATATGAGCCCTTGTGGCAATGGAGTATTTCCATCCTGGCCACTCTCAAAATGAAGACCCAAGAAACTCATCAGAAAGTGAAAAGATGGAGAAAGTCTGCACAAACCTCCTCTGTTCTCTGAGTGCCTGTAAATTACTTGTCCTCTTAATCACAACTGCCCTCGTGCTACGGTTGTGTGACAAGAGGTGGGAAAATGACACAGAGAGAGCCATGGCTGGTTGCTCCCAAGCAACCAGTGTTGTAACCACCCCAAATATCATACAGTAGAACCTTCGTAGTCGAACACATCCCTACACTGTTGGTATTCCAACAGCTCGAGACTAGCCATCTGCTGCTGGGGAACAAATTACCCCAAACTCAGGGGCTTGAAACAAGACCATCTGCATCTTGCAGTTTCTTTCAGATCTGGACTCCTGGCAGGGGGGGCACCTTAGCTGGGTCATCTGCTCCAGGGTCCCTCAGAGGCTGTGACCAATGTGATGTCTTGGGCTGCAGTCATCTCAAGGCTGAGAGGAGAAGGCTTGTGTGGCTGCTGTTTAGTTCCTCGTGGGTGTTGGCTGAAGACGCCACCATCCTGCCTTGTGACAGCCTCTTCGGCATGGTGACTGGCATCATCAAAGCACAGAAGCTGAGACGGTCACAGAGAGCAGACAGCAACAAGCCAAACACTGCAGTCTTTGGTAACCAAATCCCTGGAGTGACACCTTCTCTGTTCTGCCATATTCTAGTCGTTAGCAGCAGGTCACACTCAAAAGGAGGCAAACACACAGGGACAGCAGAAAGCTGGGTCTTTGGGGGCCATGTCACAACTGCCTATCACAAGCACTCTTTCTAGAAGCTCCTCTTCTTCACCCACAATCAGGACCTGGAAGGATCCCTGAGGTTTGTGGCTCACAAAGCAGACAACAGTGAGAAGATAGGCATGGTAAGGACAGCAGGCTGAGAGCAGCAAGGGCTACTAGGACCAGGACCAGACTCCGGCTGTGGACTCAAGAGTGGGATTCTTAACATTAAAACATTAAAACCTGCCTGGGAGCAGGGGGAGAGGACTGTCAACCACTGCCAATCTCATTCTTCCTTGCCACTGTCCACTATAACCCAGAAAGCTCTTGCTCTTTTCCCAGCCTCCCTTGCAATGGGGAGAGTCACGTGATCCAGCTCCAACAGTGAAACGACAGTATTCCAGGTGGCCTCCCAGTAAGAAGTAACTAGTGCCATCTACCTCTCCCTGCTTCCCGCCTGGGGCACAGACATGCTGTCCGGAGACATGGCAGCCACCCTGTGACCATAAGTTGATAAGTAGGAGGAGAGAAGGGCCCACTTGCTAGGAACATTGAATCAGAAAGAGAGAAAGAACTTTGAGGGCGTCACGGACTGGGTCAGTCACCATAAGCAGCCACCTTTCTCTAGACATTTTATACAAGAAAACCAAGCACATTCTCCATGGCTGATAGTGATAACCAATAGGAAAAAAGTGCAGTTTTGAAAATCAATCTCCCCCTCTGAGATGCAAGGCACAGAAGCAAAAGGGGAGAGTGATGAAAAAATGTTTAAAAGGAGCGTCAGAGAATGATCATTCCGATGTACTGCTGGTGGAGGTACAAATTGGTTTAGCCCTATTAGAGAGTAATTTAACTATATCAGTGTTACTGTAAAATGCATAAAGTCTCTGAAAGAAATAATCCCATGCACGTGTAACATGATGAGCGTAAGAATGTTCACTGTAGGCTTGGCGCCTGTGGCTCAATCGGCTAAGGTGCCAGCCACGTACACCTAAGGTGGCGGGTTCTAATCCCCAGCCCGGGCCCGCCAAACAACAATAATGCCTGCAACCAAAAAATGGCCAGGCGTTGTGGTGGGCGCCTGTGGTCTCAGCTACTTGGGAGGCGGAGGCAGGAGACTGGCTTGAGCCCAGGAGTTGGAGGTTGCTATGAGCTGTGATGCCATGGCACTCTACCCAGGGGGATAGCTTGAGGCTCTGTCTCAAAAAAAAAAAAAAAGAATGTTCACTGTAGCATTGCTTATAATAGCAAAAATAGGGAGCCGTCTATATTCCCATTAGCAGGACCCCAGATAAACAGGTTACAGCTGAAGCCTACACCGCCCAGTAGGGTGGCCACTGGCCACATGTGGCTACTTTAGCATGTGAACTGTAACTAGCCTGAATTGAGATGTGCTACAAGTGTAACATACTTGCTGGATTTCAAAGATTTAATAATTTTAAAAGACTTTAAGATACCGCATTGATAATTTCATATTGTTTACAGTATAATGTTGAAATGGTAATACATTGGACATATTGGGTTAAGTAAAATATATTATTAAAATTAATTCCACTGGTTTATCATATTTTTCAACCTAGCTACTAGAAAATTAAAATTAATTTTAATTAAATTTCTATTGGACAATGCTGGGTGTTTTTTTTTTTTTTTTTTTTGAGACCGAGCCTCAAGCTATCTCCCTGGGTAGAGTGCTGTGGCTTCACAGCTCACAGCAACCTCCAACTCCTGGGCTCAAGCGAGTCTCCTGCCTCAGCCTCCCAGGTAGCTGGGACCACAGGCACCCACCACAACGCCCGGCTATTTTTTGGTTGCAGCCTCATTGTTGTTTGGCGGGTCCAGGCTGGATTCGAACCCGCCACCTTAGGTGCATGTGGCTGATGCCTTAGCCACTTGAGCCACAGGCGCCAAGCCAACAATGCTGTTTTAAACATAAATGGAATACTACACAGCCTTTAAAAGAATGATGTAGATATGATTACACATTTGGACAAATTCCTGTAACATGCGATTAGGTTAACAATGAATTTGTAGAACCAGAAAATTAATATAATCCCAATTTTGGAAAAGAAAAAAAGGGAGCATTGCATGTGTAGACAAAATTTTTAAAGGACATACTCAACTACTAACAGTGAACTTTGGGAATCATTTTTCATTTTTTGTACCTCTGTTACTATTTAATTTTGCTGCACATATTTGTTCTGCAATGGAAATGAGTTTTAAGGAGAAAGAGGGAGGAAATAGCAGCATGACAGTAGCTGCTACACCCTAGTCACAGGACCCTGCACATCAAAAACCAGAGAGGCACTGCTCAGGGAACTATAGAGAAGGCCGGCCAGCCAGAGGACAGCACCAGGGGATAACGGCTCAACCAGACTGCCAGCCACGGCTGATATGCCACCGTAGAGCCTCCTGCCACACTGCCCTGCTGTTCAGAGCTCCAGCCCAGCTGCACGTCAAATATTTTGAATCTCCTTCCTAACCTCTGGGAACCTGAGGCGGACACTGCCACCAAGCCCCTCCTCCCAAGGGGCATGAGATGCTGCTTGGTAAGGCTGCACATAGTCCACCCACTCTGGTGGTCTCAGTAAAGACTCATTTGTAACTACCAGAGGCCCACATCCATGCAGCTTAGGAGAAAAAGCAGCTGTCGGAGTCCTGAGGTCTTTACTCTCTGCCAGTCTCTAGTGCAGGGGTCCTCAAACTTTTTAAACAGGGGGCCAGTTCACTGTCTCTCAGACCGTTGGAGGGCCAGACTGCAGACCCCAGGACAAGTCAGCTGCTAAGCAAGACAGGCAGCGACAAACACCCGGCGGGCCAGATAAATGTCCTCGGTGGGCCGCATGTGGCCTGCAGGCTGTAATTTGAGGACGCCTGCTCTAGTGCTTCATGGTTAAGCAAGAGGTCTACCTGGAGCTAGAAAGCTGAGTTTTACTTGCTTGTACTGCATGGAATTTCTCAACATCCACGTGCCTCCGTTTGATCACCTATAGCAGTGATTTTCAACTGGGGTGTCACTCGTGTGCTGTGACAGGATCTTAGGTGTTCCATGAAAATTTTTAAAAATCATTAATTAAATTATTTTTGAAAGACAGTCAAAGAACAGTAAGTATGTTCTTTTTTAAAAAACTCTTTTTTTGATCAACATAATTTAAGGGTGCCCCAGAAGTTTAACTATAGGTTCAAGTGTGCTATGAGATTAAAAAAGGTTGAAAAACACTGATCTATAGTATGGGGATAATAAATAATAGCTCCTCATAAATTATTTTCTGTGAAGACTAAATGAATTAAAACATTTAAGATGCTTATAACAGTGCCTGGGCATCAAGTCAGTACCTCATAAATGCACTTTGGCTCTTTATGCATTTAACGATCAATGTATTAAACTTATCAAACCAAAAGTTCCCCAAACATCTGAACGTCCTGATGCAATTATTCAACCAAAACTTGTAGATATAATCAAATTCTCTTAACAGTTGATTATATTCATTCATTTTATATGACCACTGATTATATTCACTTAAACACTGATTATAAATTTTCTCAGATCCCTCTAAACATCCAGATTAAATTATAGATCTAGTATATCATCTTTTTAAAAATGCTTCAAATATCCTCAAAACAGAAGAATCTGATTGTAATGATCACCAATCTCCCTGCTGCCTTTGCACATAGGTCCCAACAGAAGTTTCTAGAAAACTGATACTTTCCATACTTATGTGATATGTTCCTGGGATCACAGTAAACTTGCCAGTTCTAAAACAGAAGGAACACCATGTCAAGCTGAGCTTAGGCTGCAAGGTCAAAGTGTCAATAGGACCCTGTAAAAACCACCAAAGAAACAGCTAACCCAGCCATCAGTGACAGGTAAGGCCCCTTCTTAGGGGGTGTCGTTCCCTTGCTACACCACTGAGACTTCCCAACCTTGTCTTGTCACCTGGCACCTCCACAGCAGCCTTCCTACACCCATTGAGTTTCTCACCACACATGGCCCAGGTAACCAGTGCCAGAGTTCCTTAGTAAGCATGGCGTCTGGGGGCCTCCCTTGTTAGGGAGAGGGAGGGAAGGTCCCAGATAGAGGGGATCACCATGGGCAGATACTAGAAAATGTTGATGGCTCAGTGTTCTTTTTGCTGTTTTCCCTTCAGTTCATCCCTTAATCTTCAAAGTGCCAAGTTTGGCTCGGCGCCTGTGGCTCAATCGGCTAAGGTGCCAGCCACGTACACCTAAGGTGGCGGGTTCAAATCCCCAGCCCGGGCCAGCCAAAACAACAATGACGGCTGCAACCAAAAAATGGCTGGGCGTTGTGGCGGGCGCCTGTGGTCCCAGCTACTTGGGAGGCGGAGGCAGGAGACTCGCTTGAGCCCAGGAGTTGGAGGTTGCTATGAGCTGTGATGCCATGACACTCTACCCAGGGGGATAGCTTGAGGCTCCGTCTCAAAAACAAAAAAAAAGAATTCAAGTTGGTTAAATAATTCTCACTAAGCAATCATCGGTAGGCAAGTACAAAACTTGTGAGTCTGGTAGGGGTGGAGATCCTGATAACTGCTTGGCTTCCCTTAGGAATTCCTTTCTATTTATTTGTCTACCTATTTAGCTTTAAGAGCCTCAGTGCAGAGCATGGATGTTATATTTACTATGGCAAAGATCCCAGCTGAAAGTTAAAACACGCCTGAAGGAGGAAATTAAATTTAACATGTAGGAGACCCAGCCCAGCACTTTTCCCAAATCATATTCCATTTGCCAGTCCAGAGAAGAACCCCCAGTGACCAAAAGGGAAGAACCAGGCCTTAGGTGCCTACTGAAAAAATGGCTAGAAAGAGGTGGACGAAAGAACTGTAAGCTTCTGGAAGGATTCCTAAAACAGGCAGAAGACTTAGGTTATAGAAAGCAGCTTCTGGATGTTGTTGAATAGAGAGAGAAAAGAAGGCGGCTAGGGTGGCCCAAGAGGGATCGTAGGCCAGGCCACACCTTTATCCATTCCCTACCTTCCCTCCCTTGTCCGGGTTTAAAGAGCTTGGCTGATGCACTCAATTCCCTCCCTCCCTGGGATGCAGCCCTAAAGTTCAAAGGACACCAAGTCCCCAGGAAGGCTCAGTCACCTGTGCCAGTTTCTTGAGATTCACTATATAGGACCTCAGTTTGGGCTAGCCAGTAAAAGGAACCAGGCTCTTCAGAGGCAGGGGATGGGAAATCACAACAGCAGGGGCCTGATGTGCCTTTACTGAGTCCACTCAGAGTCACCATTCCACTGATTTCTCTATCCTGTACTATTCGTGTTTGCTTTAACTTTGCTCTCTGTTGCTGCCTCGTGGGCCCACAGTACTTCTTCCCCAAATGCTATGTCTTCCCACTCTCTCCCAAAGTATGGCAAAGGGTCTCTGATTGAGCCATAAGCAACTAAAAAGCCAATGATAACTCATCCCTGGGAATTTATTCATTCCATGTTTATACCTTCTGTGTATAATAGTTAAGGAGGCCACTGCAGTAATCCAAGTGAGAGAAAATGGAGACTTAGACCAGTGTGGTAGTCAAAAAGGTGATGAAGTGGTTGGATTCTGGATGTAATTTGAAAGGTAGAGCCAACAGGATTCCCGGATGGATTGGACAGGAGGTGTGAGAGCCAAAAGAAGGATACTTCCAAGGTTTTTGGCCTAAGCATCTAGAAAGATGAAGTTGCCATTTTCCAAAATAGGAAAGGCTGCAGGACGAGAAACTTGAAGGAACTAATTCATTTTTTTTTCACTTTTTAATTTTTTTTGAGACAGGGTCTTACTATGTCACCCTCAGTAGAGTATTGTTGTGGCACAGCTCATAGCAACCTCAAACTCTTGGGCTTAAGCAATTCTCTTGCCTCAGCCTCCTGAGTAGCTGGGACTACAGGCACCTGCCACAGCACCCGGCTATTTTTTTGTGGCAGTTGTCATTGTTGGTTAGCTGACCCAGGCCAGAGTCAAACCCGCCAGCCTCAGTGCATGTGGCCAGCACCATAACCACTATGCTATGGGCTTCAAGCCGAAGGAACTAATTCCACTGATTCACTCTTTAGACATAGTAAGTTTAAGGTGCTTGTTTAAGCATTCCAATAAGGATGTTCAGTTAGCAGTCTGGAATTCCTGAGAAAGGTTGAAGTTCAAGGAAAAAAAAGAATTTAAATCTGCTTTTCTATAGCCATAAACAAAAGGAAATGTTGAAACCAGAGGGAGTCTGCAGAATTTTGCAGGAAGTATAAGACTAATTGAGATGTCTAGAAGTTTGGCATTGCCTGACAGAGTAGGAGAGTGGCTTTGCTCAGAGATTAAATGAGATGATATATCTAAGTATGCATCCTCTACAATTTCTAAGCTCCTATGCAGATGGAGACTATCATTTGAAGTGTCTCCAGTGGTCCCCTGTCCGTAGAGAACGATATGGGTATCATTTTACCTCCCTAAGTCAATGGACCAATTGTTAGGGTGGAAGCTCAGTGGGTGTTCTGCGTGGGATGAGAAAAGAATTTCCCTCTTTTAGAAGAAGAGAGGGAGTGAGAGAAGGGGAAAGAGTGGGGAAAGAGAGAGAGAAAAGAGAGCAAGGAGATGGTGTGACATCCCAAAGAAAGAAAGGAAGAATGCCGGCACCTGAGATCAAGATGCAGCTAAATTGGGGGGGGGGGGTGATTTACAGCCAAATTCACAAGGTACTGTAAATGTGAATGCTGTATTCTTTTCCTCTGGCCTGGTTGATGATAGACTTTTTACAGGTGCTTCCAATTCTAAGGCATGATGTTCATATCCCTTTGTTTCTTGGGGACACTCAGGAACCCTTGAGGATATTTCAGAAACACCTTCTGAAGGACAGCTCATGAAACTTAAAGAGAAAGTATTTACATTGCTTTTGTCCTCTGGACTCCTCATTGGTTTGTGAAAAGGGAACAGGAGTGGGGGAATCTATTTGTTGCAGTCATACACCTAACATAGGTATGTTATCCCCCAGTCCATAGTTTCCATTAGGGTTCGTTCTTGGTGTTGTGTAGGTTTTGATAAATGTATAATGACATGTGTCCATCATTATATTAAGTATCACCCAGGATAGTGTCACCACCCCAAATCCTCAGTGCTCTACCTATTCTTCCTTTCCTAACCTGAAGCACCGGGAACGCTGATCTTTTCATTGTCTCCATAGATTTGCATGCTTTTTTTTTTTTTTTGCATTTCTTTTTTCAGAATGTCATATAGTTGGAATCATATGCCACGTAGCCTTTTAAGAATTGCTTCTTCCAGGCTGGGTGCAGTCACTCATGCCTATAATCCCAGCACCCTGGAAAGCAGGGGCAAGAGGATTGCTTGAGCTCAGGAGTTCAAAACCAGCCTGAGCAAAAGTGAGAGCCTGTCTTTAGTAAGAATAGAAAAATTAGGCGGATGTTGTGGTGGGTGCGTGAAGTCCCAGCTGCTTAGGAGGCTGAGGCAGGAGGATCGTTTGAACCCAGGAGTTCGAGGTTGCTGTGAGTTAGGCTGCTGTGCACTACCCATGGCACTCTAGCGTGGAGCAACAGAGTGAGACTCTTCCTCAAGAAAAAAAAAAGAAAGAAAAAGAAAAACTGAACTCTGTTCACCGATTAAATGACAGCCCCATTTTCCCCTCCCCTTCCCCATGGTAACCACCATTTATCTTTTTGTTCTTATGAATTTAACTACTTTAGATATCTCATTCATATAAGTGGAATCATACAGTATTTTTTTGTGTGTGACTGGCTTATTTCATTTAACACAGTGACTTCAAAGTTCATCCATATTGTAGCATGTGACAGGATTTCCTTCCTTTTTAAAGCTGAATCATATTCCATTATATATACATACTACATTTTGTTTGTTCATTCTTCCTTTGATGGACACTTGGTTTGTTTCCACTTCTTGGCTTTGTGAATAATGCCGCTACACTCATGGGTGTGCAAGTGTTTCTTTGAGCCTCTGCTTTCAATTCTTTTGGATATACACTCACAGTGGGATTGCTGGGTCATGTGACTGTTCTATTTCTAATTCTTTTGAGGAAACAGTAGCATTTTATACTCCCACCAAAACTGTATGAAGTCTCCAGTGTCTCTGTATCCTCACTTGTTATTTTCTGAATTTAAAGTTGTATGAGGTTTATCTGGGGGCAGAATATAGCACGATTGCCCTGGAAAAACCAACAGAGACTCTTCAATTTTGAAGTTCCTCATTCCTGAGGGAAGTTTCCAACCACTCCACTTGTGGTTAATTGGTCATTGCCCAGCCTGACATCTTGACTCCTAAGTGGGGAGTTTTATGGATGTGTAAGAATAACTAACAAGACGGTGTTCTTCCACAGCTTCTGAAAATCAGAGCCCATAGAAAATTGAAGATAGAACCAGAGGAAAATCAAGGGGAGCAGAACTCCTCAGCAGTGAAGACTGCAGCTACTTCCTCAAAGTGAGCACCTTGGGCAGGGCCTCTGGGCAGGCTTTCCTATTCTATTCCCCTCAGGGGACAAGAATCCCTCTGGCCTCAATCAGAACAGAGGTCTGCTATGTCCACCAAGAGGAAAATCCTAATCAGAGAACACTTCAACTTTTGGAAAATGGTGACTTACTTTGATGGGAAGAACATGGCAATGGGAACCTGGAATCCACAATTCTGGGTTTTAGTTTTGGTGCTTTGGCTATGGAGTCTGATAAGATGTAAACTAAACTTCCTCCAGGAATTTTCTTTTTCTTTACTTTCTTTATTTCTTCCTCTTTTTTAAGATGAGAGTTTCACTGTGGTAGCCAGGCTGTTCTCAAACTCCTGAACTCCTGAACTTGAGGATCCTCCTGCCTCAGCCTTCTGAGTAGCTAGAAGTATAGGCACAGGCCGCTGTGTGCCAGGAACTCCTTTTTCAGGATATGACCAAGACAAATGCTCTGGACTCAACGCTGGGACAACATCTCTTAGAGTTTTCTAAGTGTCCATTCTGATTCAGCTGCCTTGCTTCTTGATCATCTTCATAAAGCAGTGAAAAACCCACCTTTATGAGAAATCTTTGCATTGCCATATGGATTTTTCATACAATAAGCCAGACAAAAATATGACTGTGTGTGATCCCCACTCAAGGGAAGTACATAGAAATGAAATGACTCTTCTAGTAAGGTAGTGAGACTACTGGGTGGGAAGGTGGGCAGGGCATGAGAGTTTCTCTCTTTTTTTTTTTCTTTTTGAGACAGGGCGTCGCTCAGGCTGGAATACAGTAGCACGATCACAGTCACTGCAGCCTTAAACTGCTGGGCTCACATGATCTTCTTGCCTCAGCCTCCTGAGTATAGATCTGAGAGTTTCTTTTATAAAAGTTAGTTACATCGTCGTTGTATTTTCTATTTAATGGCAATAGTTTTTTTTTTTTTTTTTGAGATGGAGCCTCAAGCTATCCCCCTGGGTAGAGTGTCATGGCATCACAGCTCACAGCAACCTCCAACTCCTGGGCTCAAGCAAGTCTCCTGCCTCCGCCTCCCAAGTAGCTGGGACCACAGGCGCCTGCCACAACGCCTGGCCATTTTTTGGTTGCAGCCATCATTGTTGTTTGGCGGGCCC
>CAUYQV010056132.1:0-20276 GCA_963574575.1 Galagoides demidoff | reverse complement strand
ATGGCCGGATGTTGTGGCCGGCGCCTGTGGTCCCAGCTACTTGGGAGGCGGAGGCGGGAGACTCGCTTGAGCCCAGGAGTTGGAGGTTGCTGTGAGCTGTGATGCCATGGCACTCTACCCAGGGGGATAGCTTGAGGCTCCGTCTCAAAAAAAAAAAAGAAAGGTCAAATCGCCTTAAGGCATCTGTAAGTGCAGGGAGGCAGGGCTATGCCACAGCTTTTGACAAGTGGAGCAGCCCCCACAGGAGAACCACCATTGGTTTGCCTCTTCTTGGGGCTACTCAGCCCTCACTCTCCAGAGGGCCCCTCCTGCAGCCTTTCCTCCAGTCCTTGCCTCTGCCAGTATGTCACCCTTGAAGACTCATCACAGGCTGGCCTTCTTGTTTCCTTTCAGCTCCCAATTCTCCTGAAGGGAACTTCGGATGACGATGTCCCCTGTCCTGGCTACCTGTTTGAAGAAATTGCTAGTATCCTTCCTTGACATTCCCTGTGTTGGGGATACAGTGACTGCAGGGCCCTGGTGTGGCATGGAAGGGTACCTGGGTCCTCCTGAAGGTTCTCTTTTCAGCCCAGGAGGAGCCACAGCTCCTTTGTCATAGTAACCATAGGTGGTTAGGTCTGCAGGCTGTGAAACCCATGACACAACACGGAAGCCCCTAGAAGCCCAATGCCCCGAAACCAGGGCCTGTGGGAGGTACCTGCAGAGACCATGAAGGGAGCAGGCCAGTGGCTGGAGCAAGGCTGGCTTCTCCCTCTGGCCAGTGTGGCCTACTGCATCCTCACCTTACTCCTTCCATAACCCAAGTGCACCCAGAAATCTCCCATGAGTCGCTGGGCAGCAGCCAGTGCCTGCTGGAGTATCTCCTGAATCGCTTATACAGTAGCTCTGGCCACGTGAAGCTCAAGGTGGGCCCCTAAGCTATGGGGGTGGGGACGGGGCGGGGGTAGGGGGAGCTCCCAGGAGTGGTACACAGCCCAGGGCAGTGAGTGGTTGTGTGTCCTTGGGGTGCTTCCTGGACCTGGCCCTGAGTGTCTTGGCTTGGGCCTGCTGGACTGTGCTGACCGCCAAGCTCCCAGGTGCTGAAGATCCTGCTCTACCTGTGTGGCCATGGCTCCTCATCCTTCCTGCTCATCCTCAGACGCAACTCTTCCTTCATCCAGGAAGCCACAGGTAGGGGAGCGTGTGGCCGTGCAAGATGGGTTAAAGGCTGTCAAATCCGCCTGGGCTTGTGAAGGAAGTCTCCAGCCAGGAACCTTGTCCTGTCATAGTCCCAACATAGCCCTGCTTCCCTGTGGTCTTGCCCTGCGAATGTGACCAGGCTCTGGCACCCTGTGCTATCTATCCTTCCCTCCCTTTCTGCCTGCCTAGCACCCCCAGCTCCACCAGCCAGCTCAGCCTCCCCCAGAGCACCTGACCCCTCCCTTCACTGTGTCCTCTGCACCTCCCACGTGTTCCTGGGCTACATCTGTCCCAGCACTCACTGCCCTGGCTGCCTTCACTGGCTTTTCTGTCCTTGGAGACTTTCCCCAGGTCCCAGCCTTGGGCTGTCTCCTCCCCCAGGCTCCTCTGCAGAGCTCACAGTGTGGGCTGAGGGAGGGCGGGGCTGGGGTGTGGAGCTGGATGGGGGCCCAGCCTGTCTGTCCAGGCAGCAGGTGGGTCCAGGGTGGAGACCCTGTCCCTCACTCCCCACAGGCTGTCAGTCTTTTGCAACTCTAGCTGGTGAGGGCATTTATGGACATGGCCTGAGGTCTTCCCCTTGGGTTAGGAGAGTCTTGGTCAGAGATGGTGGGGGTGTGCACACCTGGAGCTCTTTGGGGAGGAGCCTGGCACAGGCTGAGACTGGGGGTGGTGTGGTGGGGACCTGCCCTGTGGACCTTTCATGCTGCACTGGAGAAGTTCAGTTTTATCATTTGATCCAGGAAGCCTCTGGAAGGTCTCAGACCGGATATGGGCCCCCCTTGATGGTGGCTCTAGGTGGAGGGGATGGGTTGAAGCGGGCAGGTGCCACTGTAGTGGCTGGGGAGAGACAAGATTGCCATGGAGGTGGGTGTGGATGAGGGTGGCCTGGGGTCGGGAGGGGCTCGGGAGCTGGGTGGCAATGTCAGGCTCAGCCCCCACTCCATACCCCCTCTCCCAGCAGCCTTGGCAGGGCCCCCGGATCCTCTCCATGGGAATAGCTTGTACCAGAAGGTGCGGGCAGCTGCCCAGGTGAGCCAGGACCTAGGTCACTCTGGGGCCACAGAGGATGGGGCCTGGGTACTGTGCCAGCTGGGGCACATGCTGCTCGGGAGTTCTGGGTCCACTCTCAGCTGCCACAGCAGAGCCCTCATGTTTAGCTGGTGGTTCTGGAAAAGTGGCTGGGGACCAGAGCAGTTGATGTAGGTTGGGCTGAGGACAGCAGCCCTGGGCTGTAGGAAGCTGAGGGCCTCCAACTTCTCCCTTAGGACTTGGGGAGCACATTATTCTTTGACACCAAGTTGCCACTGCCTCCCTGCCAGCGCCCTGAGACATTGCCTCACACAGGTAGGACCCCTGCCCTCCTTGAGTTCTCCCTCGTGCTGGTCACAGGTGGATCTGATGCCAAGGCTCTCCTCACAGGCATGGGCTCCCAGTCCAGGCCGCACAGCACCCTCCAGGGTTTTGGGTACAGTCAGGAATGGGGCCGCACAGGTAAGCAGAAAGGGCCCATGTGGGCCCCCGACATCTCAGAGAGCATGGGTGAGGAGGGCGTGGAGGGCACAGTGGGCAGGCCTAGTCCTTGTGGGCTCAGTCTCTTCCTGGTCATGGTTGTCCCTGTCACCCTCTGCCTGTCCCAAGAGGAGGGCAGGGCAGGTGTGGTCAGGTCTGTTTGATGGACAGGTGAGAGAAGCCAGGCTGAGAAGTTGGAGCTGGGCCTTGGGGCAGCGTCAGTTCCACCCCTGGAGGATCCCAGCCATGACAGAAGCAGCTCAGCAGTCACGTGTGACCATGGTCACATGTCAAGTGCTCTGTGGCACTGGAACCATCTGTGTGTGGGAGGCCGTGCATCTCAGCCATGCCCTGGCACACCTGTTCGCTGTTATGGCCCCTCCTGGTGCACAGGCCTGGGGGAACCCCTGTTGACACTGTAATTTGAGGGTTCTGCAGGGAGCTTGTAGGAGGGTTGGCCCTTTCCCCAGCACTGGACCTAACACCCTGAGTGAAGGGCTAAGACCTTTTTAACTCCTCAGAACAAATTAGGATACCCTTTGCTCAGCAGGGACAGGGCCATAGCTCTGCTGTAAGCCAGGATGTCCAGGGCAACTGGGCATGGGAGTTGCCGAAGGGGTGAGGCCTGGGTCTACCAGGAGCCCCACCTCTGCCTTAGCAAGGGCAGCTATGGGCATCTCCTTCCCCGAGGATGGAGCAGGGGCAGGACCCAGGTGGCTGTGCCATTCTGTTCTTGGACACAGGCTCTGCAGGTGAAGCTTTCCTCTCCACCATCCAGAAGGCTGCAGAGGTGGTGGCTAATGTTGTGCGCTCCGGGACAGAGAGTCCCAGTGCCCAGAGACCCTTGCCACGGGGGGACACCTACCAGCCTGCTCTAACACCTTTGGCCAGCCATGGCCAGCCCAGCACTGGGACCCAACTGTCTGGGACCATCTCAGGCACCCGAGGTATGGAGGCAAAGGCTCTTCCCCCTAGGGGTCTGGCTCCTTCCTATCTGCTGGGGCCCGGCGGTGGGGACTAATGACAAAGCTGCCTGCACAGCAAGGGGGCCAGGGAGGAGAGAGCAGAATCTGTGTTGGGGGGTATCCTCTGTTTTTTGGAGCTGGAGCCAAAGTGGAGACCCTGTCCTCCTGGTGCAGGGCCTGGGGAGGTAGGCAGGGCTGGCCTGACACCCTGAGAGGCTCACCTACTGTCCCTCCTTCCAGCTGTGAGGCACCAGCCTGGGCAGGCCGGAGGGGGCTGGGAAGAGCTGGATAGCGGGCCCAGCTCTCAGCATTCTTCCCAGAATAGTGACCAGCACAGGACCTCAGACTCAAGCAGTCCGTCTGGTAGCGACAGCCACTCGGGGGCCAGCCGGGAGCTGGGTGACTTGGCAGACAGGTGAACGGGAACTACTGGTGCCAGGGAACCGTGGGGGAGCTCCTCTGCCTACCCAGAGTCTCAGGGCCTCCAGGTCTCAGTCTGGCACAGGGAGGGAAGGGGCACAGCCCTCATCCTGCCCTGACCTAGCTGTACCTCCACCAGGGCTGAGGCCTCTAGTGACTGCCACCAGGAGTTAAGCCTGGTGAGGACAGTGACTGAGGGGCCACATGCCTTCCTGAGCCGAGAGGAGGCACAGCACTTCATCAAAGAGTGAGTCTGGCCACCCAGCCCGGGCAAGGGAGGAGGGGATAGGCCACCGAACACCATCCAGCTGTCTCCTCTGTGCAGGTGTGGACTGCTCAACTGTGAGGCCGTGCTAGAGCTGCTGATCCTCCACCTGGGTGGGACTAGCGAGTGTGCCCAGCTGGTGAGGGTAGAGGGTGGGAGAGCACCTATGTGCCTGTGTGTACGTTTGTGTGTATATCTATGTATGTGCCTCTTTGTGTGCCTTTGTGTGCATTTGTGTTTGTTGCTGTGTGCCCCTACGTGTGTACCTATGTATATGTGTGTGCCTATATGTGTACCTGTCTGTGTGTACTGTGTATGTGCACGCCTGTGTCTGTGTGTGTACCTGTCTGTGCCTATGTGTGTGCCTGTGTCTGTGTGTGTTCCCGTGCATGCCTGTGTGCACCTGTGTGCATATACGTGTGTAGTGTGCACGCATGCATGCATGTGTGTGCAGGGGTGCTGTGTATAGCAATGAACATCTCTCTGGTGTTTTCTCAGTGCTAGGCTACCCTTTGGGGCAGCCCCTGGAGCTGGTGAGGGAAGGGGTGAGGACAGGTTTCTGGTGGGGCTGCCCTGGTGCCTCCCAGACTCAGTCCTTAGTGAGGGGCTGGAGGAGTGGAGGAGGAAGGCCAGATGGGCACATGAGGAGTGCACTGCCTGACACCCCATCTACCGCCCAACAGAGAGCACTAAGTGCCATCGCCTCCCTCGGGGGTGCTGACCTGCTGCCCCAGGAGCACATCCTCCTGCTCTCTCGGCCAAAGCTGCAGGAGCTCAGCATGGGCAGCCCTGGACCTGTGACCAATAAGGCCACCAAGGTGGGCAACTTGGGGACAGATGGCCCCGTCTAGCATGCTTCTCAGGTCACAGGCACACAGGGAGCACAGAATGTGCATGTTCCACACCCTTCCCATCCTTGACTGGCCCTCAGTCAGCCTTTCCTGACACCTGGAGTTCGTAGTCCCAGTCCCTGACCTGTCCCCTGTTGCCCAGCGGGTAGCTCCAGTAGGGGGGCAGCATCAGGGTCCTCGCCTGTCTCAGCTTCAGCCCTGACTTCTTTCCAGCCCTCACAAGCTTCTGAGGCCTCTTCCCGATCCCGGAGCTCCCCAAGTTAGGTCTACCTGACGCCCCCCGCCCTGCCTTAGGGTGGCTCCTCCATCCAACCCTGGCTTCTACTCTTCTCCTCCTCCGGGAAACCCTCCTCCACTGCAAGTGCAGTTCTCCCGTGACAGGGTACATGCTCCCAGGTGGCAGAAGTGACTCCTTCATCCGTGGGCACTTCCCCCACAGCCTTGAGCTGAGCGGCCTCCCCGCCTAGCCAGGCACTGCCCTCTTGTGTCCTGCAGCCTGCATGGCTTCTTTCTTCCCATCTTCTGTCACTGCTGTGGCAGTGACAGACCCTCAGTCACCTGTCCCCACATTATCCTGATCTCTCCTCAGTCTGGGCAGTGGGACTGAGAAGGGCCCTTGGGGACAGATGGCCCCATCCAGCATGCTTCTCAGAGCCACAGGAGCCTCACTGTTCATTCTTCTCTATCTTGCAGATCCTGAGGCACTTTGAAGCCTCCTGTGGACAGCTGCCTCTGGCCTGGAGGCCCCCCGCGGAGGCTGGCCCTGCAGGCACCCTCACGGGTCCATCTGACCTGCTGGCTGAAGCTGTGCCTCCTGTGGGGGGCCGCGTCTTCCTCCAGCCTCTGAGTTCAGCCCTGCTCCCACCTGGGGGCCTGGTGGCCCCCCGCACCCTGGACGGCAAGGCTGAGGCCAGACAGGCAGGTTCTCAAGAACAGGGGGCACGACTTGAGCAGGGCCCCAGGAATACAGACCCTCCAGAGGGAGGCCCCAGCAGCCACCTACCAAGCTGTGACTCCTTGTTTGCTGGCATGGAGCTGGTGGCCTGCCCCCGCCTGGTGGGGGCCGGGGCTGCTGCAGAGGTGTCCTGCCTGATCTCCCAGGCCCCTCAGATGTCATCACAGGGGACAGTGGCTGAAGAGCTCAAGCAGTCAGCTTTTGCATTCCTGAACATGTGACCACTGGCCTGGCTCTGGAGGGTTTCAGCCAGTGCCTGCCGGGCTGGAGCTTCCAGAGCAGCCCCCAGGATTGAGCTACTGCAGACTCCAGACGACTTGACCTGAGAGCAAGACCCCAGGGCTGCCTCTGTCCTGCATCTCTTTTGCCAGAGGCTGGCTGTTTAGATTTGAATTCCTATAGCAGGGGACAGTCCATGGCAGGGCCTCCAAATTGCTGATCTCAGGGGTCCCAAGAGCAATCCTCCCCACCCTACCCCAGTCTGGCCACAGGAACCAAGCTTCTTGTGTGGAGGGGAGCAGCTAGAAGGCTCTAACTCTGCCTGGTCTGACCTCTGCTCCCTCCTCCTCAGAGAGGCTAGTGGTGACCTGGAAAGTTTGGTGCGTGCAGCCCAAGGGGGTCTGTGGCTCCACGCTGCCTTGACTTGTCTGGCCTTTGACTATTCTGAGTGTCCCCCACGTGCTGCCTCTGAGCTGTCATTCTGCAGCCTTTGTCACCACTACTTCCAATAGACCTGCCCTTGGGCTGCCTGTGGGTGATATAGCCATGTCTCAGGCACCTGCAGAGAGCTCTGGGGTTTACATTTTCTGAATAAACACTACTGTTTGCACAAAGTTAGGCCACAGCTATTTTTTTCTTTCCTTTTATGTATATGCATTTTAATGAAAGTTCCATTAATAAAGGGTACATTAAATACAGGATTTTTTTCTTAAAAGTAGGGATAGGGGCTCGGCGCCTATGGCTCAGGTGGCTAAGGCGCCAGCCACATATACCTAAGGTGGAGGGTTTGAATCCATTGTTTGAATCCATTGGGCCCGCCAAACAACAATGATGGCTGCAACCGAAAATAGCCTGGCGTTGTGGTGGGCGCCTGTGGTCCCAGCTACTTGGGAGGCGGGGGCAGGAGACTCCCTTGAGCCTAGGAGTTGGAGGTTGCTGTGAGCTGTGATGCAACAGCACTCTACCCCAGGGACAGCTTGAAGCTCTGTCTCAAAAAAAAAAAAAAAAAAAAAGTAGGGACAGGTATTGAATCTCCTTTTAATGTTTGGTAGAACTCCTTAGTGGTATTGTTAGTGGTGTCATCCCTGCAATTAACCTTTTTTTTTTTTTTCTTTCTAATTTTTAGTTTTAGAGGCAGGGATCTCACTATGTTGCCCAGGTTGGTCTTGAGCTCTTGGTTTCCAAGTGATCCTCCCATCTTGGCTTCCCAAGTAGCTGGGACTACAGGGATGTGCCTCCATGCCTTGCTCAAATAACCTTAATGTTTTTAATTTTGAACTTCTTAAAAAGATAGCAGAATTTTTTTTTTTCTTTTTGAGACAGAGTCTCATTATGTTGCCCTTGGTAGAGTGCTATGGTCTCATAGCTCATAGCAATCTCAAAGTCTTGGGCTCAAATGATTCTCTTGCCTTAGCCTCCCAAGTAGCTGGGACTACAGGTGCCTGCCACAATGCCTGGCTTTTTTTTTTTTTTTTTTTTTTTTTTTGGTGGTAGTTGTCATTGTTATTTGACAGGCCTGGCCTGGATTCAAACCCACCAGCTCTGGTGTATGTGGCTGGAGCCCTACCTGCTGAGCTACAGGCACTGAGCCATAAGTAAGTTTTGCACTTTATATAAAGTTTAGGGTGACCAGAGGTCCCGCTTTTGAACAATTTGTCCTGCGTCCTGCAGCGTTTTTAAAAAGTCCTGATTTTTGGAAAAAATGCATGAACGGGTGGGAGAACAGGAAGGGAATATACGGTTTTCAGCTGCCATGTGGCTATTTTGCCAGAATATGAGTTTTATATTATTTTTGTTAATTTTATAATGTTAAACTGTAATAATAACAAATAAGTGTTGGGAAGTGATTATCGAGAACTGCTTATCAAAGTTTGCATTGTTGTCAGGCCCGGCCCTGCCCCGTCCCCCAGCCATGTTGTCCCACTTAACAAATGTTAAAATCTGTTCACCCTATATAAGTTACCAAATTTATGACTCTAAGGTGGTGCCTATAGCTCAGTTGGTAGGGTGCCAGCCACATGCACCAGGGCTGGTGGGTTGGAACTCAGCCCCAGCCTGCTGGAAAAAAAAAAAAAAAATTACGACTCTGGAGTTTTTCATAACATTCATTATCCTTTTTTTTTCTTTTTTCTTTTTTGAGGCAGAGTCTTGTTCTGTTACCTATTACCCAGGTTAGAGTGCAGTGGCCTGGAGCCCAGCTAACAGCAGCCTTAAACTCTGGGCTCTAGTGATCCTCCTGCCTCAGCCTCCCTAGTAGCTGGGACCAGAGGCGCCTGGTACAAGGCCTGGCTAAGTTTTCTATATTTGGTAGAGATAAGGTCTCGCTCTTGCTCAGGCTGGTCTGAAACTGAGCTCAAGTGATGCTCCCACCTTGTCCTCCCAAAGTGCTGGGTGTTCCTCTTTTAGTGTCTGCAGAATTGGTAATAATTTTTTCTTTCAATCTTGATATTAATTTGTGCTGTTTTTTCATTTTCTTGGTCAGCTTGACTAACAATTTATTAATGTTATTGATCTCTTCAGAGAAACAACCTTTGGTTTTGCTTTTCTTTGCTGTTTTCCTGTTTTCAGTGTCAATGATTTCTGTTCTTTAATATTTCATTCCTGCTTTGGGTTTTTTTTTTTTCCCAGTTTCTTAAGGTGGAAGCTCAGATTGCTGATTTGAGACCCTTATTACTTTCTAATGTAAGCATTATAATGCTATAAATTTTCCACTGAACGCTGCTTTGTCTGGATCCTTATGACTGTTGATGTATTTTAACTTTTATTCTGCTCAGAGTATTTTTTAATTTCTCTTGAGACTTCTTTTTTGTTCAGTAGTTTATTTAAAGGTGTGTTGTTCTGTTATTACTATTCTGATATAGTCAGAGAACATACTTTGCATGATTTCAATTGTGTTATTAAAGATTTCAAGCTTTGGCTAAGCTTTTTGTTTTATGGTCCAGAACGTATAGTCTGTCCTGATGGATACTCCACATGCACTTGGTTTAGAAAGCTGCAGACCAACATTCTTCACGAACATAGAGGCAAATCCTCAACATAGCCTGGCATGGTGGCTCACCCCTGTAATCCCAGCATTCTGGGAGGCCAAGGTGGGCGGATTGCCTGAGCTCACAGGTTCAAGACCAGCCTGAGCAAGAATGAGACCCTGTCTCTAAAAAATAGCTGGGAGTTGTGGTGAGTACCTGTAGTCCCAGCTATTCAGGAGGCTGAGGCAAGAGGATCTCTTGAGCCTAAGACTCTGAGGTTGCTGTGAGCTCTGACACCATGGCACTTTACCCAGGGCAAAAAAGAGGTCTGCCTCAAAAAAAAAAAGTCCTCAACAAAACACAGTAGAACCTCCATAGCGGACCACCTCCTTACACTGACCACATGTTTAAGGTGACCTAATTTTCACAGACTGGACATGCACCACATGTATTAATACTATCAGTGCAGTAGACCTAGTTTTACGGTGACCACCTCGTATGTTGTGACAGTCCTTTGGGTGGTTACCTTACGGAGGTTCTACTATATTAACAAAATGAATCTAGTAATATATAAAAGGGTAATTTATCACTCTAAGTTGAATATGTCCCAGGAATATTTGAAAATCAGTGTAGTTAAGCATATTAACAGAAGAAAAATCACATGATTATTTTATTCAGAAAAAGAGGCCAGGCGCAGTGGCTCATGCCTGTAATCCTGGCACTCTGGGAGGCCAAGGAGGGTAAATTGCCTGAGCTTACCAGATTGAGCCCAGCCTGAGCAAGAACAAGACCCTTATCTCTAAAAGCAGCTGGGTATTGTGGCGGGTGCCTGTAGTCTCGGCCACTTGGGAGGCTGAGGCAAGAGAATAATCACTTGAATCCAAGAATTTGAGGTTGCCGTGAGCTATGATGCCAGGGCAATCTACTGAGGGTGACAAAGCAAGACTCTGTCTCAAAAGAAAAGAAGAAAAAAAAATGGAAACCTGACCAACTAGAAATATAAGTCAACTTTTCATGGTAAGGAGCACCTATAAACGTTCCTTAGCTAGTAACCTCATGCTTAATGATGAAGGAGCATGATCTGTCCCCAAGACTGGGAACAAGGCAACGTGGTCCCTCTTACCATCTCTGTCCAGCATTATATTGGAGGCCCAGGTCAGTTCATAAAGCAAGACAAAATTAAAGGGCAGACACCTGAGAAAGTAAAAAATAAAACTATTCAGATAACATAACTGTAGAAAATTCCTTGGCATATACAAAGATGTTCATAATAACTAGTGAGTTTAGCAGGGACGCATGGCATAGGGCAAGTACATTATCATCAAATGTGTATCTGTATGCTAGTAATAAACAACTGGTAATCGGAATATTAAAAACCATTTATGGCAAACACAAACATTCTTTGTACCCTCAATTAATCTGAAACAATTTTTAAAAACCCTATTTATGGCTGGGTACTGCAGCTCAGGACTGTGACCCCAAGGCTGTGTGAGGCTGAGGCAAAAGGATGGCTCCTGCCCAGGAGTTTGAGGTTCTAGCCTGGGCTCCAGAACTAGGCCCTGTCTCTTTAAAAACAAAACAAAACACACTGCCATTTATAAAAGCACTTCAAAAAATGAAATAATTAGGGTATAAATCCTTTTTAAATATGCAGGATGTGTACACTGAAAACCAGAGAACACGGCTGAAAAGAACCAATGAGAACCTAAATAAACAGTGAGCTAGTCCATGTTCACAAAGACGTCAGTTGTCTCCAAATTACAGATCACAGATTTAACGTCCCATCAAAATCCCAGCTGGGATTTTTTTTTTTTTTTTAGATAGTGACAAGCTGATATTAAAATTTATAGGAAAAGTCAGAGGAATTAGAACAAAGAGGATTCACAGATTTGTTGCTTTGAAGATTTACCTACCATAACGCTGTACTAGTCCAGACTGGTATGGGGAAACGTTAGGCAGACCAGTGTTAGCGGCTCAGAAATAAACCCACTCAAACGTGGTCACTTGCTCTCTACAGAGGAGCAAATGGCATTCAGGGTAAGGGTAGGCTCTCAACAGATGGTGCTGAAGAACTGGACCTCATGCAAAAAATGCAAAAAGAACCTTGGCCCATCCTCACACCTTCCACAAAATTTAAAGTGAACTTGGATTAAATGTGAAACCTAAAACTAAAACTTTAAGAAGAAAACAGGAGAAAATTTTCTTGTCACTGGTTTGGGCAATTGTTCATGTATGAAATATAAAAAGCACAAACCATAAAAGAAGGTGGACTTTATCAAAGTTAAAAACTTTGTCTGAACGACACAATTAAAACAATGCAAAGACAAGCCACAGACCGAGGTAATATTTGCAAATCACATGTCTCATGAAGGAACCAACACTCAAAACAACAATAAAAGAAGATTACAAAGTGGGCAAGAAATTAGAACGCTTCAAATTTCACGAAAGAGGACACATGAGTAGACGACAAGCACGCGCGTGGGTGGTTCTCACCGTGGTCAGTATTTAGGCGCCCGCGACTGTCACACCTGTTGGTCTGACTTCAAAAAATCCAAAACGTTGCCAACGCCACGGGGAGCGGGAGACCCCAGCTTTCTAGGAAAACGGCCTGTCCCTTTCCCACAAACGTGTGACCCAGCAACCACCCTTCGCGGCGCCCACCGAAGAGCAGCAGGAACGCGCAACCACGCAGTCCCAGCGGGGGAGCACCACGCGCCTGCCCGCCCCACGCGTCGGCGGAGTGAGGTCTACGCGGTGCCTGGGAAGGACGCGCGCAGCGGCGGGGCGGGGCCTCCCACAGGGGCCACCGGGCTTCCCGCGACCTCGGTGGCGGCGTCCGTGTCCAGGCCGCCGCGTTCGTGCTTAACTCACACTTTATTAAGTAAAAGCGTCTGACTTAAAAAGCCGGGGAAGGCTCGGAGCCTGTAGCTCAGCGGTTAGGGCGCCGGCCCCATACCTGGAGGGTTCCTACTCAGCCCGGGCCTGCCAAACAACAATGACAACAACAATAGCCGGGAGTTGTGGCGGGCTCCTGTCGTCCCAGCTACTTGAGAGGCTGAGGCAAGAGAATTGCTTAAGCCCAAGAGTTTGAGGTTGCTGTGAGCTGTGACGCGACAGCACTCTATTGAGGGCGACACAGTAAGACTCTGTCTCAAAAAAAAAAAAAAAAAAAGCGGGCGAAGACCAGTCGTGCGGGCTGCCAGGAGGCGGCTACCAGACCAGGCTACCGGAGCTCCAGGGCTGTCAGCGGGGCTGCGCTCGGGTTCCGGGAGGGCAAGAGCCACGTCTGGAACCGAGTGGTCCCGCGGGGAACCCCCATCCAGCCCCGGCCCCGCCCCTTCCCCTGGCGTCCCTGTAGCCCCGCCCTCGCCCCGCCCCTGGCCCCTGGCCGCTCCAATCGGCCACCCGCTGCGGCCCAGGCCCCCTGCTCAGGGCTGCACTGCCCACGCTTGAACTTCCGGAAAGACAGCCGAGCTGCCCAATGCGCTCCCGGGACGGCCGGAGCCCGTGGCTGGAGAGCCAATTCCGAAGCGGCGCGCGCAGGAAAGGCGGGTCGGCGTGACGGACAGCGAAGGCGGTGCCAGCCTGGTTGCTAGCTGCCGCTGCCGCTTCTCTGGATCCCGGCTGCTTCATTGTCACCTGGCCTTGGGGCGCCCGGTCACTGGCCCGAACCTTGAGTCTGGCGCGTCCCAACTCTGCTGGCTCCGCACCTGCGCCCCGCCGGCTGAGTCCACAGGCCCCGAGCCTCAGGTCTGGCTCGTGGGTTGCGCGCTTGGCCCACGCAGGTAAGGAGGGCCCGCTCATGAAGGCGCCCTGCAGGTGAGGATGGTCACTCAGTTGAAGGGGGTTTACGTAGTTGAAGGGGGTCCACGCAGTTGAAAGGGGTACAGGCAGGTGGCGGGAACTGCGCAAGTGAAGGGATCCAGCTCCTGTGAAGGGGTCTGGCCCCTATAAGTTAGGAGGGGATCTTGCCTAAAGGTAGGTGTCCTTCTCCAGTCCAATCCCGGGGACAACCCGGACTCCTGTCCTCAAACCTAAGCTCTGGCTGCCTTAAGCTCCAGGGCAACTCCGGAGTGGGGAGCTGCTGCTGGCCTGCGCTTTGGCCTCTCCCTGGGGTCTTGGGGTCAGCCTCCACCTGGGGGTCTAGGCCTTGTCCCTGAACACTGGCTGCTCTGTCCCTTCAGGTCTTGGGAGGGACACCTTTTTATCCAAGATGTGGTTGGCCTCCCAGCCTCCCTTTATGTGGCCTGGGGGTTTCCATGGATGTGTCCCCATCCCAGAGCCTGCCTGCTGCATGCATGGCTGGGAGAGCAGGACCCAGCTCCCAGCAGCAGCCCGAGGCTGGCTGGGAACAATAGTGCCCAGAGATGACAAGGGTGTTCAGTTTCACTCCCACAACCAGAAATACACAACTGAAGAAGTTAACTGGTCAGGAGCAGGGACAGCCTCCAGAGAACAGGGGTGTCTGGCTCCCCAGGCTGTGCTGGGGGTGTCAGGCTGAAGAAGTGCAGCATGGACCTTGGTGATAGGTCATGCACCCACAGCCCCCAGAAGCCTTGGTGGCAGGGGCTCAAGGACATTACGGATGTGTTTCTCAGTGTTGATCTATGTTTCTAGCAGCAGTCACTCCGTCCACCCACTAGTCCAGCGCACTCACTGAGTGCCTTCCACTGGCCAGATGCCAAGGCTGCACTGCCCCAGTCCTCACAAGGCAGTGACCCAGCACGCAACCCAGCCTTGTGTGGCAATCTGAAGAAAACTAGAGCTGGATAAGGGAGTGAAGGTGGTGACAGTGGTGGGACAGGTCACTTGGCGGGGGGCGGGGGGGCGCTGCAACCTGGGGAGAGGCTGGCAGGTGCAGCAGGTGTACCGGGAGAGACCTATTGGAGTTGAAGGGGCGGGGGGGGGGGCACTTGGCTGGAGCAGACAGCGGTGGTGCCAGGGAGAGCAGGGACAGAGCTTGTGGGCATTGGATGTTTGAGTTTTGTTCTTCCTGCCAGGGGAGCCCTGGGAGGGTTTCTGGCAGGGGCGAAAGTTGAGCTGAGATGACTCAGAAAGAATAGCTCCAGCACCATGAGGGCTGGGCAGAGCCAGTCACACTGAGGCAGGATGAAGGGTGGGTAGGATGCCAGGAGGCTGGGGTGGTCCTCCTGGTGAGACGGTGCTGGGGGGGCAAGGCTGACTGAGCCCTGGGGGCCTGGACTCAGGTGGGAAGAGAAAGGAGGGCCTGGCTGGTAAGGGAGGTGTTGAGGGGCAGCCAGCAGCAGGAGGAGGGGGACAGGAGAACCTTGGGAACAAGAGAGAAACTGCTATGTGCCAGGAGCTCGTGGCTGTTCCTAAGGACTGGTGGTTGAATGAGCTTGGGGGCACTGGGCTGGGTGGAGTGGAGCAGTTTCCATTACTGGGAACTTCTCAGACCAGTTCCTTCCAGAGTAACTCATACGAGCCAAGCACTTGCCACACTGGCCTCAGGGTCGTCTTCTCTGAACCTTGTGACAACCCTTTTCAGATGATTTTACAGATGGAGAAAGTGAGGCTTCAACAGGTGGAGCAGCTTTCCCAGGTCACAGCCTGACTACCTACTGCCAGGCCACCCTCCATGCTCTGTGAGGGCACAGAGCCTCCTGCTCAGCCTTTCATCAGCCTTCATCAGAAATAGCCCTAAGCTCCTGTTGAGGAGCTGCCCCCTGCCAGGAGGGTGTGCATGGGCAGACTTCCCTAGGAGTTTGGTGCCAGGTTGACCCAGGTGTCCTGGGCAGGCTGAGCCTTGGCCAGAGGAGGAGGGTGCAGGGGCCTATGGCTCCTCACTGGCATCTCATCTTGTCTCTTGCTTCCCTATACAGAGCCCACCACGTCTACCATGAAAGGCTCCCGGGCCAGCAGCAGCGCCCCTGGGAGCAGCCCAGAAAGCAGGGACTTGAGTCTGACGGGCCTCCCACCACCCATGTCCCAGCGCCCCAGCAGTGCCTCTGCTGCTAAGCCCCTCTCCCGGTCCATCTCTGTGGTCACAGGCAGCGAGCAGAGAAAGAAGGTACTGGTGAGTGCTGGGGCCTGGGTAGGGTCCAGGGCCCCCCACCTCTGGAAGAGTTATCACTGGTGGCACCTGACCCTTGGGTACAGCTGTGCATGTGAGCAGGTGCCTTGCTTCCGTGAATACATCCAATCCGGGCAGCCATCCCAGGGAATAGGAAGACCTCAGGCTGTATAGACTCAGGAGCTGACTCCAAGGTCAAAGGCTGGGTCAGCCAGATCCTTCCAATACTGGCCTCATCCTTCCTGTACCACTGCCCTTTGGGTTTGTTGAATCTTCAAGAAATAAGGCTGACCTGTGGGAAGGCTGATGGGCTCCTGGCAGCCTTAGAGAATCCTGGGTGGGTGGGTGGGCGGCAGTAGGACAGTGCTGGAGCTTTTGGGCAAGGGGAGCAGACCGTCATCAGGGGGCTGTGAGCAGCCAGGCGGGTTGCTGCTCCCTAAGTCCAGACTTCAGAGGAGGGAGGAATTGAGGTGAGGGGTCAGTGCCTGACCTAAGTCTTTTTTTTTTTTTTGTATGAAAGGTTTATTGGTGGGGGAGGGAGGCTATGGAGCAGCATTAAGAAAAAGAGAAAAGAGGGGAGTGTGGGAAGAGCAGAGAGAGAGGGAGAGTAGAGAAGAGTGAGGGGGAAGAGGGTTAGAGAGAAGAGTAGAGCAGACAGGCAGGAGAGTGGAAAGAGAAGAGAGAGAAGCCTGACCGAAGTCTTGTCTGAGCTTCCAGAACAGGGAGACCTGGGTCTTAGCATGGGCACTGCTTAGATCTGGGGCTCCTCGCCCAAGGCCCACTTGGGGCCCAGGGGCAGTCTAGGTGTCCCTAAGAAACCCCAGGCAGGTCCAGGCCGGCTTCCACGGTGGACAGCAGGTTTGGCACTGTCCCTTCAGCCTTAGAAAGCTGCTCCTGTGTCTGTTCCAGAAACTGGTGGGGGCAGATTCCCAGCTGAGCTCTGGGGCACAGATGGCAGAGGCAGTAGGGGAACCTTGGATCAGGGAAGTTCCTGAAGCCTGGGGCAGGTGGGGCAGGGACCTGAGATGCCTTAATGTGTTACCACACCAGTGTGCTGTCTAAAGACAGTGTAAAGACTGTCTAAAGAGTATATCTCTGCAGAGATGACAGGCTGGGCTGTCACCATCCCTGTCCCTTTGCTCCCTGCCTCCCCCATCTCAGCCTCACTCCTGAGGCCCTGGACCACCCGCTTCCTACCCAGACCCTCCTGTGCTCCTGAAGCCCTGGGCAATATGTCTGTGTCTGTGAGGCTGTAGCTTTCCAGGAGGTGGGGGGGACAGCTGTATCTGGGGCCGACCAGGGCGCTGACCTCACCCCCAGCCTTTCTGCTTTCTGAGTGTGGGTCCAGACCCAGTGTTAATCCTATCAGGCCTACTTTCCTGGGCACCATCATCCCCACCACAGGGTCCTCCGTTGGTCAAATGTCCCAGCTGCTCACTTCCTTTCTTTGAGGCCCTTGTGAGATCCAGGCAGCCCTGCTCCTGCATGCCTCTGTCCTGAGCATGGCAGAGCTCAGGGTGGGATAATGTGGCACAGCCCTTGGGGTTCTGGTCCTGCCCAGTCCCTGTCCTTGTGGCTGCCCATCCCACTACCCCTTGGATTTGCTGGGATTCCCATGGAGAGTTTGTCTTGGCCAGTGGCTTATATGCACACAGTTTATGATCTTCTTTCTTTTGGCCTTTTGGAGTCTTGCTGGGGGCTCGTTTCTGGGTCTTCTCAGCTGACAGAGCCGGGAAACATGAGTGTGTGTACCAGCCAGTGTGGACACACACATCTGCAAACACACCTGTGTGGAGCCATCCATATCTGTGGAGCTAATGTGAGCTCATGCCAATGTCTCCAACCTGTCACCACGGGGCCACCTAAGGCTCCACCACACCACCCTCAAGCTCAGTAATTCACTAGAAGGACCCCAGGACTCACAGAGCGCACAGGTTAAGATCAGCCCAGGGAGCTGGGTATGGTGGCTGACACCTGTAGTCCCAGCAGTCTGGGAGGCTGAGGTGGGTGGATCCCCTGAAATGAGGAGTTGGAGACCAGCCTGAGCAAGAGTGAGACTCCATCTCCACTAAAAATAGAAAAACCAGGCTTGGCACCCATAGCTCAGTGAGTAGGGTGCCTGCCACATGCACCAAAGCCTGCAGGTTTGAGCCTGGCCTGGGCCTGCTAGACAACAATGACAACTGCAACCAAAAAATAGCCGGGCATTTTTTGGGCGCCTATAGTCCCAGCTATTCAGGAGGCTGAGGCAGGAGAATAGCATAGCTTAAGCCCAAGAGTTAGAGGTTGCTGTGAGCTGTGATGCCATGGCACTCTACCGAGGGTGATATAGTGAGACTCTGTCTCATAAAAAATTAAAACACTCTCTCTGGGTGTGATGGTGGGCACCTGTTGTCTACTCGGTAGCAAGGGCATCACCTGAGCCCAAGAGTGTGAGGGTGCTGTGACCTGTGACACCACGGTACTCTACCCACGGCAACAAAGTGAGACTCTGTTTCAAATTTTAAAAAAGCCCAGGGAAGAAGGCGCAGAGCAAGTCCAGGAGGGCTCCATACACGGGGCTGCTGCTGCTGTCTGGAGTTAGGATGTACTGCTTCCCTGACGTCCGTGTGACACACACAGGAACCACCACCAGGGGCCTCCCTGTGCCTAAGTGTCCAGAGCCTTTTGCCTGTCTTGGAGACTTGGTCCACACCCTAGTGGTCAACCTCAGGCTCTGGTCCCTCGAGAAGTCAACTGATCCTGCCTGCCCTGAGTCTCCAGCTTCCATAAGCTCGTTGGTGTGGCACCCTGCTGTAAACCACACAGGACACTTTCACTAGGCGGGACGTCCCAGGGGCTGAGGGCAAAGGCCAGAGCTCTCTTGGGCAGGGTTAAATTCCTCCAGGCTCAGGTAGACTCTGCTTTCAGCCCCTGCCCCCCACAGAACTGTGTGGCTGTCCTGTGGTCAGCCCCCAGCCCCCTGCTTCTTGCCGGCCCCTACAGGAGCTCTGTGAGGAAAAGGGGGAACACTCCTGTTCCCCATCTGGCTCACAGAAGTCACTGTGCTTTTCTCAGAAGGGTGCAGACCTCTCCTGAGTCTGCTTCCATCACTGTTACCCTTCCTCAGTTCTCTGCCTCAGGGTCCTCGGTCCTGTCCTCAGTCCCCCCCACCTCTCAGTGTGTCCTCTCTGGAACCATCTGGTGTCTGGTTTGGGGTCACTAGAACAGGGGTTAGTAAGAAATTGTGCTGAGCCTCATGTCTCCAGTGTGGGGTGCTGGTGGCTGCCTTTGGCGTCAAGCAGTCCCTGGTACCTTGTTCGAGGAAGCAGGACCAAGGCCTTGAGTCCTGTCACTAGAAATGTGCATGCTCAGGCACTTGTGTCATCCCAGACACCAGGTCTCAGTGCCGCTGCCAAGTGGTCTGCTCTGTGGGCTCCTTCCCTTTCCTTATTTTAGAAAATGATTTCCTGACATGAGCAAAGCTCATCACAAGTGGTTAGGGGTCTGCAGTGTGATTCCCTATGACTAGTTTCCTGGTTTGCCTTTTTGTCATAACTCTGGGTGGGTTGTTTGTTTGTTTTAAGGATTCAGATTTAAAAAGAAATGTGAAGCAGCTGGGTGTGGTGTCCTGCCAACTACTAGAGGCCGTGGCGGGAGAGTAGCCTGAGCTCGGGGCTTTGAGGCTGCACTGAGCTATGATCACGCCACTGTGCTCTATCCTGGGTGACAGGGCAAGTCCTGACTCAAATAAATAAGTCTGAAAGTTCGTAGGTCAATTTTTCTGGTAAAATTTGGAAAATCTGAGGCATGAGCCCTTGGGATGGTTTTTCCCAGGCCATTTCTACCTGGATTATGAGCTCTTCCCCAAAAAACCTGATTTTGAAGAATTTTAAGTCTACAGAAGAATTGAAAGACTTACATGACACACACCCGAAACTACCCCATGCCTGTTGATCACAGACATCTCTAGGCTTTCTGTACTGGGCATCTCTGCACCTTTCTACACAGGTGTGAAGTGAGGCAGACACCCCGTCCACACTCCTCACCATAGCTCTGTTCTGTGGCCACTGACCCACAGAGCCACCCTGGGGGCTCCCATTGTCTGTGGGGCTGTAAGCAGAGCAGCCCCCCGTCTGGTGGCACCTGGTTAATGATGATGGTGAGCTGCCATCTCCCAGGTCCTCCCACCTGCGGGGTGAAGGGCCCTCACTGTATGGGACGCAGCAAGGCTCTGAGAGGCCTGTCGGCCTCAGGCTTGGTGCCAGGCCAGCATCCATCCTGCCACCTTACTATCCTGTGTCCCTGTCCCCTGGTTGTGACTCTTTGAGCCATAGGGGCCATCTAGGACCTTGGCCACCTCTCTGTTCTTCAAGTCTACTACTCTAGGGCCTGGCTTGGTGCTGAGCAACCTGGCCCATGTCTGAGACTGTTTATTCCTTGTATAGGAGGCCTCAGGGCCCATGGGCTCCCAGCCCATCAACAACCTCCGGAGGTCCAACAGTGCCACACAGGTCAGCCAGCCGCAGACCAGCGTTTCCAGGTACCCCCTGCCCCTGTTCCCACAGCTAATCCCTGTTCTAGTGCCCCCAGGTAACCCTGCCCTGTGCCCCCAGTAACCTCCATTCTCTAGA
Organism: Galagoides demidoff; assembly: GCA_963574575.1. Classification (NCBI taxonomy): domain Eukaryota; kingdom Metazoa; phylum Chordata; class Mammalia; order Primates; family Galagidae; genus Galagoides; species Galagoides demidoff. Next base: position 300 of record CAUYQV010056132.1, on the reverse strand, counting down.
TAGCCCCTACCTCTGCAGGTAACCCCTACCCCAATATTTCCAGCAACCTCTCCCCCCGCCAGATAACCACTGCCTCCCTAGGTAACCACTGGCCCACCCAAGTGACCGTTTAGATGACCCTGTGATGCCCAGCTCCCCTGTCCAGGGCCCTTGCTGGCTGGCCTTCCTGTCCCGTTTGGGTCTCCTCCTTGGGTGTGTAGTGTGGTGTGTGTGGTATGTGTGATGTGTATGGTGTGAGGTATGTGTGAGTAGTATGGGGGTGTTGTATAGAATGTGTAGTGTGTATGGCATGTGGGTGGT
>CAUYQV010056130.1:0-10559 GCA_963574575.1 Galagoides demidoff | reverse complement strand
AAACAACAATGATGGCTGCAACCAAAAAATGGCCGGGCGTTGTGGCAGGCGCCTGTAGTCCCAGCTACTTGGGAGGCGGAGACAGGAGACTTGCTTGAGCCCAGGAGTTGGAGGTTGTTGTGAGCTGTGATGCCATGGCACTCTGCCCAGGGGGATAGCTTGAGGCGCTGTCTCAAAAAAAAAAAAAAAGAAGTGGCGGGGTGTTGGAATGAAATGATCCACATGAAGCATCTAGCACAGCGCCGCACAGAATCAGTTCCCTAGACGTGGTAAGAAGGGAAAATGAACACTAGGAAATGTTTTGTTGAAGAAACTCCTAACTGACCATGTTGGAGACAGTCCGTGGGACTTACAATAGGTACTCTCTGCCCCAAGTACATGGCACCATTAGACGCAGCCCTGTGTGGGCCAGGTGCCGGGCCAGGCTCACATGTGCTGAGAACATGTTTATCAGGTAATTTCCCAGACACAGGAGGCTATGAGGCCTTGGTGTGGTCAGGGAAGACTTGCTAGAGGAGGTGAAGAAGAGCAAGAAGGATCCAGCAGGTTGTGGGGGTACAGGAGAGGAGGGGAGCATTCCCAGCAGGTGACACCACACTTGTGCTATGCACCCGTCTACCCACCAGTTACCCCAGAAAGCCAAGCAATGAATTCCAAAAAGCACATATGTCTAAAGCTACCTGGAAACATCTCCATGAGGATCTGTGGGAAAGGACAACAGAGCTGGTGCCACCCCAGAGGCCAGGGAGGGGGTTTCAGCTAAACACAAAGCTCTTCTATAACCAGCATGGGTTCCCACATGATCATATTCAAGCAAAGGCCAGAGAGGGTTCCATTGGAGTAGCTACAGGGCATGGTGGCACCAGGAGAAAGCTCAGAGGGGGTGACCCACAATGCCAAGGCTGAGAACTCTGCCAGAGGCCACAAGCCCCCTGCAGGACGCGAGGCACTGGGAATGACACTGCATTGCTTCCTGGTGAGTCGCCTACATGTCGCAGTTTTCTTTCTTTTTTCTTTTTTTTTGAGACAGGAGCCTCAAGCTATCCCCCTGCATAGGGTGCCATGGCATCTCAGCTCACAGCAACCTCCAACTCCTGGGCTCAAGAGAGTCTCCTGCCTCAACCTCCCAAGTAGCTGAGACCACAGGCGCCCGCCACAACGCCCGGCTATTTTTTGGTTGTAGCCATCATTGTTGTTTGGTGGGCCCGGGTTGGTTTCGAACCTGCCACCTTAGGTGTACATGGCTGGTGCCTTAGCCACTTGAACCACAGGTGCCGAGCCTCCTTTTCCAGATTTCTCACGAGGGATTTTTGTCACGTTTCCTCTAAAGAATTGACTACATTGTGTCATTGTGTTTAGAGTTGTTATTCATTGCTTTAAATACATATACATGTGTAAATTTAGACCTTTTTGATGTCTTATCTATGTTGCTTATAGATAATTTTCTATCTTAATTATTTTAAAGTTCTTTTAAGAAGTGTAAAGCCAGGGTGGCACCTGTGGCTCTAGAATTGGAATGCCGGCCCCATATGCTGGAGGTGGCGGGTTCAAACCCAGCCCCAGCCAAAAACTGCAAAAAAGAAAAAAAAAAGTGTAAAGCTGGGTGGCACCTGTGGCTCAGTGGGTAGGGCACCAGGCCCCATATACTGAGGGTGGCGGGTTCAAACCTGGCCCCAGCCAAACTGCAACAAAAAAATAGCTAGGTGCTGTGGTGTAGCTAGCTGTAGTCCCAGCTACTAGGGAGGCTGAGGCAAGAGGATTGCCAAAGCCCAGGAGTTGGAGGTTGCTGTGAGCTGTGATACCACAGCACTCTTACCAAGGGTGATAAAGTGAGACTCTGTCTCTACCAAAAAAAAAAGTGTAAAGCCTATCTAAGTTATATATCTTCTGGTACTATAAGAGCACAGTGCAGTAAGAAGTGACTTCTCGAAATTGTTACACTGAATCTGTAAGGGGAGAAAAGGGTAGCAAATGTATACTAGGCAACCAGTTAAGCATAAATGATGTAAGTAAACTGGGTTACAGTTTTTTTTTTAAATTAAGAATCTGTGTTTGGTTAAATGGCAATGGAGATAATATTTTCTTTTGCCTTGTTATAGTAGTGATCTTTCTTTTGTTATCATTCAGTTTATATTTTCTACCATTTAAAGAAAAAAGCAATCATCCTGTTTATTACGGCTATAGAATCATCTTTTGAGCAACACAACATTGTTACATTATTTCTTCTTCATAAATGATTTTTTTTTGGTACTGAAACTCTGTGACATGAGTCTAGTCTAGTCACTTTTTATGCTATAACATGGAGAGAACATTTTAAAGACATATTTAGGTGTATATTTTTTAACCTAACCCTTTTTGTGTATAAATTGCTATTTTACACTGTTTTAGGAACGCCAGACAATCTAGAACAGAACGAGAAAGATAGTTCATTTTAAAAAGGCCCACAAACTCTTTTATTGGGTAAGTACTATTTCTAGGTAGAAAAAGACTAGAGAACTGTAATTTCAAACTATTACTATGTTTAAGATTTGCAAGGAGGCTGTGTCCAAAAGGCAGTGGTCTTTGAAGCATTCTTATAGATGCAGAGACTTTATAGCCCTTAGGGAGATCTACAGACATCCGCTATGAGAGCTGGGAAGCTGCTTTTTCCCATGCTTACAACCTCCCTGTGGGGTAAAGGTCTGCGAGTTTTGCATAAATATTTACCATATCTCATTTTAGCTAGTATTGCTTCCTCACACTATTAGCAATGAGATCGTTGCTTGTCCAGCTTGAAAAATTTACTGTTATTGATATGACTAATCTGGAGAATGTTCTGTCATTGTTGAGGGTTGATGAATTTTAAAAAGTTAGATTGGAAAAAAATTATGAGAGGATAAACAACCAATTCATAGTTGATGAATAATTTGGTTATTACAGAAATATTTTCCCATGCTCATTTTTATATTTTTTAATAAAGTTTTTAGTACACAAGCAGCATAATCAAACTGTTTCCTCCTTTAGTAACAATAATAACCAGCTTCCATATTTAAAGCAGCATCCTAGGTGCTTTATAGATGTTACATTTAATAGATACAGTAACTGTACAAGGCATATATTACTCCTATTTTTACAGATGAGAACAAAAAGAACAAAAACTTAAATTCAAAGACATTCATTTACTAGTTTGGTATTTACCAGTAATAAAATTTTTGGAACCAGGTCTTTTTCCTCTTGGTTCTTTTTTTTTTTTTTTTTTTAATTAGGGCACTTTGTTGCTCTTGGTAGAGTGCTGTGGCATCACAGCTCACAGCAACCTCCAGCTCTTGGGCTTAGGCACCCGAAACAATGCCTGGCTATTTTTTATTGCAGTTTGGCTGGGGCTGGGTTTGAATCTACCACCCTCAGTATATGGGGCTGGCACCCTACTCACTGAGCCACATGCACCACCCCTCTTGGTTCTTTATATTTGCTAACTGTACCCAATTTTAGATAGATTTTTTTTTTTAAGAAGTGAGAATTAAAACACACATAGAAAGTGTAAAATTCAAATGAGGAGATTCAGCCAAATCTTTAGCCATTATTTATTTAGTTTTTACTAAATAAATAGTTTACAGGAGCAACTTCTGAATTGACTTCTAGGAAATATCCAGGGCACTTTAATTAGAGTGTGGTAGATTGTAAAATGAAAGTAATGTGTAACCTCCAGACTTTGATAGTGTGATTAAAAAAATTCAACTTAATATGTATTTAAGTAGATCTAATCCATTTTATTAGTCAAAAACAGTCCAATATTTGCAGTTTCATCAGATTCAACCTAGAACCAGTCTTATCAATGATTTTGTCATTACTTGGAGGATTCTTATTCCAAATTTTTGTGTTTTTCTCTCTGACTTTCTACTTCTCCTGCTCCTTATATCCTTTAGCATATATTCTATGCCTTCATTATTATCACTAGGCTTCTAACTCTCCTGTCTTACCTCATCCATATTCTCTGCTTTTCCTCAGTCTTTTATTTGTTTCTGGTTGAGTTCTTTGCTTTGCTCTGCAGTTTTCTGACCTGCAGTAGGCTTCTTGGGTTATTTATTATTTTTCTTTAGCGTAGCCTAGCAAAAGATATTTCAAGTGGTACCTTCTATTTTGACCTCTCTTACCCTTTCTTTACTTGACGATAGTAACCCAACCATTAACCTCTCTATTCAAAATTCATTTATTGAATAAAAATAATGTGCTAGGCACCGTAACATTTTATATATACTATTTTACTGAATCCTCACAATGACCTTGTGAGGGTAAGGGATTCTGTTATATAATCATATAACAGGAACTTAAGAAGTTTAAAGTAGCATGCCCAGTGAGTGGTAAAACTTGGGTTCTAGTCTGAATCTGACTTCCCAATCTGTGCGCTTAAACACTATGTTGTCCTGGTAGATATAGTCACTGGTTAGGTACTGTGGCTGCCTTCTAGGAATTTTCGGTTAATAAAGGGAGGGACACAGCTAAGTGTCCCGGGTACAGGGAGGAGAAGAATTATTTACTTTTTGGACAGATCAGAAACAGCTCCATAGAGGAGATGAGTACTTTTGAATCTTGAAAGGTAGGATGTAGATACAAGACAGGTGAGGGATTCAAGAACGTTTCAGGTAAAGGCTCAGTATGAATATAGACATGGAGGTGAAATAGCTCACCTTTTCTAGGAACTGCGTGAGTCCACTGTAACTGCAATATGGAAGTTGATGGTGGGCACAATAGTTGGTAAAGCTGGAGTGATAGATGGCACTGGATTATGGAGACCCTTTTGTCTCATTCTAAGGAGTTTGGATTTTAACCTCTGTATTGGTGGGGAACCACCGAAGGCCCTCAGTCAGGGAGATAGTAAGATCAATGTTGTGTTATGGAAAGATCATTAAGTGGCAATGTAAAGAGCAGATTAGTCTTGAGAAGCCATTTCAGGTGCAAAGAGATCAGTAAGGAGATGTTTTTAGTAATCTATCTAGATGAAAAATGATGAATTCCTAAACTGAAGTTGTGACATTTAAAAGAGACAAATAGAATTTTTAAGAAGATACTAAGAATACCAATAGGATGAAAAAGTAGGTGGTGAAAGCATGGGCTTTTCTAGCTTGTGTGCTTGGTTGGGTGTTGGTTTCATTTGGCAAGAAGGGGAACCCAAAAGGGAAGGGGGCAGGGTTTTGTTTTGTTATTTTTGTTTGGTTGATGGATTAGATGGAGAATAGAGAAGAGAACAGATGTAGCAGGGGACAGATTTAGTTTAAGGTCCTATATTATCTATTGATGTTTAACTGATTTTCCCGAAACAATAAACTTGTACTGTCCAGTATAAGTGACTGTTGAAATTTAAAGTAGTTAAAATTAAAGAAAATTGAAACTTCAGTTCCTCAGTAACACTAACCACAGTTCAAGTGTTTAGTAGCCATGTTTATTCAGTGGTTACTGTACTGGCTATTATCACAGAATGTTTTAATTACTGCAAAAAGTTCTTTTGAACAGTTCTGCCAAACGTTTATTATTTCATACAATTTATTATGATCAGCTGAGTGGTTTTGATTCAGAGTTTCTCATAAAATTTCAGTAAAGATGTCTTGCTAGAAGCAAAGGCCTCATTCATCTGAAGGTTCAACTTCTGAGGTGACTCACTCATGCTGGACAAGTGAGTGTTGGTTGTTAGTAGGAGGCCTTGGTGCCTCTGTTTGTAGGTGGACCTTTCTATAGGGATGTTTGGGGCAGCTGGTTTTGCCCAGAGTGAGTGATTGCCGTCAGAGAGGGAGGTGGAAGCAGTAACAGCTTCTGTGAGATGATCCTCTGAAGTCACATACCATCATTTCTGAACTATTCTATTGGTTACACAGATCAGGTCTATTTATTCACTGTGGGAGGGAACAATACAAGGGCATGAATCCTAGGAAGCAAGAGTCACGGGGGTCATTTTGGAGGCTTTCCACCACAGATAACTTACAGAATATCCGAGTGCATTTATCTAATGGGCAACTAGATGTATGGGGTGAAGTCTTGGCTACTGCTATTATATTTGTGATGGTATTTGGAGTAATTTGAATAGGTGAGATCAACAAGTGTGAGATTGCATCAGAAAGACAGTTAATAGAGTATCTTGGATCACAGTTTGGAAGAGTACAGAAGTGCTCTCAAAGGCTCCTGAGGAACCATGAGAAAGAAGCAGGAGGAGAACCAGAAGTGTAGACTGTAAAGGAGACATGAAGGTGTGAAAGTTGGAAGTAGAATGTAATTAATGTTCCTAAGTAGTCAAGAGTAAAACTTCAGAAATTCATTCTTCCAAGAAGTATTTCTTGAATACCTATGATGGAAACCAGAGGAGGATTCATGGATGAGTAAGATAGTCTCTAATAACATAACAGCCTGTTTGGAAGAGTTTCTTTAAAGAAGGTAATATCATAATGTAAAGCCTCTTTAAAGTATAGGAAGAACTTGAGTTGGGTATTTTATGGGGGGAGTGTGTGTGTCCATTTAGTATAGACATTAAAATGGACATTTTAGGTTATGTTACATGTAGGATATTGCTAGGTCATGAAGTTTGTGATGAGTACAAGTGGTGAGAAAAGAGGCTGAAAGTTCAGTTAGAATGGTGTTGACTACGTGTTGAGGAACTTGCCTTTATCCTATAGGCTACTTTCTGACTACTACCTTAAGGATTTGCCACACCCTTATAACCCCTGAACTATCAGTTACTGAATGTTTTTCCTCCCTTCCTCCTTTCTTCCTTTCTTTTTCTTTCTTGTTTCAAACTTTGTTACCCTTGGTAGAGCGCCATGGCATTATAGCTCACAGCAACCTCAAACTCCTGGGCTCAAGTGATCCTTTTGTCTTAAGCCTCCTGGGACTACAGGTGCCTGCCAGAATGTCTGGCTATTTGTTTTAGAGAGTGGGGTCTCTTTCTTGCTCAGGCTGGTGTCAAACTTCTGAGCTCAGGCAATCCACCCTCCTCAGGCTCCCAGAGTGCTAGGATTACAGGTGTGAGCCACCGCATCTGGCCCTATTTAATATTTTTCTTTTAGTAACATTCCTTTTTAATTTCCAAAGGAAACTTCATTCATATGAATAGAAAACAAGTAATTTTTCCCATATATAAAGAGCAACAGAAAAAAAGTACAAACTATTTGTTACTGTTATTTCTTTTTTATTGTTTGGGGTTCATTGAAGGTACAAAGAATTAGGTTATACTGATTACATTTGTTAGGTAAAAGTTCCTCTTATAATTGTGTCCCACCCCCAAAAGGTGTGCTGTACACTGTAACCTCCCTCTCCTCTCCATCCCTTATTCCCCTGCCTCCCACCTTGAATTGATCTGAGTTTTTCTCCCATGCGGGTATATATTGGATGTTCTACTGGCTTCATATTAGAATCGAGTACACTGGATTCTTGCTTCTCTGTTCTTGTGATACTTTACTAAGAAGAATGTGAACTAGCAATCCAGTGAATTATTACTGAGTTTAGAAAAAGCATGAAATATGCCTGTAATCCTAGCACTTTGGGAGGCTGAGTTGGGTGGATTGCCTGAGCTCACAGGTTTGAGACCAGCCTGAGCCAGAGTGAGACCTTGTCTCTATAAATAGCTGGGTGTTGTGGTGGGTGCCTGTAGTCTCAGCTACTTGGGAGGCTGAGGGAAGAGAATTCTGTAGTTGCTGAGAATTCCAAGTTTGAGGTTGCTATGAGCTGTGACTCCATAGCACTCTACTGAGGGTGACAAAGTGAGACTCTCTCCCTTCTCCCCCCCCCCCAATATGAAATAAAACAGTTTTATCCTTTGATTTACAAAAATGCCTACCTGAAAATAAGTTCCTCACAAAGAAGACTGTTTTTGTTCAGTTACCAATAGAGGGGGTTTTGTTTGGGTATTGTTTGATTTATAAGTAAGATGTGATTTAAGGTCTTAACACATTTTAAAATTTTGAAAGTAACAAGTGTGAAGAATCCCAGCTTTCAAGTATTGTGCTTGAGTACTTGAGCATAATACAGTTTATGGTCAATTTTAGTCTATGGGCAAACACTAATAAAAATTAGTTCTTTTGTTCCAAGAAGCCATCTAAAGTGATCTGTAGAATCTGTTCTGAGTGCGTCAAGTTATTTAATAGACATCCATGAAATGGAAAAGGAGGTATCTCATCTACTCTTTGCTGCCATCCATTTTGGGAAAATTCTTAGAAAATCTTGAAATCCCACCACCACACCCGGCTAGTTTTTCTGTTTTTGGTAGAGACAGTTTTGCTATTGCTCAGGCTTTTCTTGAACTCCTGAGCTCAAGCAATCCACCTGCCTCAGCCTCCCAGAGTGCTGGGATTAGAGGCGTGAGCCACTGAGCCCAGCTCATAGTTGTAGTTTTGCAGTTATCTCGTTCACTTTGTTTTACACATGGAATACTTAAACTTGTCAAGATAAATTTACGTTGTTCACATGAGCAGATGTATTTGTCAAGATAGGCTTATTTGCAGAGCTTGTCTCAGTCATGCATGTGATCTCACAAATTGAAAATTTCTTCCAGAAATATTTGAAATTCTTCCTGTAGCTCAAATGGTTGTATGAAGAGTTTTCCACTCTTTTTGGCAAACTCCAAAAGAACCTCCATAGTTGACCACCTCCCTACCTTGACCATGTTCCTACGTTGACCTAATTTTCATAGCTGGGGACAAGCACTACATATACCTATCAGTACAGTAGGCCTTGCTCCTTGGGTTGACCACCTCTGTGTGTTGACCAGTTACAGTCCCTTGGATGGGTCAACTTACAGAGGTTCTATTACTATTGTAAGATTTTTAATGAACGTTCTGAGCTAAAATGACTGACAAAAGCCATGCAGATAGTAACGTTAGAAATTCTGCTGAAATATTTCTAACAGGTAAGAGTATTATGCTCCATGTTTTTGAAGTATCTCAAGTTGGCTCAGTACACTGAAGAAGTGATTGCAAGAAGCATGTGATAAAAAGATGGTAGTTGTTTAGGAATTCATGGAGTCCTATAATATCAAGGGAGGCTAAACATTATCAGTTCTCAGAAGAAGTGACCAGTATGTATTTAGGAAAAAGAAGGGGAGAAGCAATAGTTGAAATCACTTAGCAAACCTCAATTTAAGGCTCTGTGCCTGTGGCTCAGTGGTTAGGGCTCTGGCCACATACACCGGGGCTGGCAGGTTCAAACCCAGCCCAGGCCTGCTAAACGACAATGACAACAATAACCAACAAATAGTCGGGCATTGTGGCAGGCCCCTGTAGTCCCAGCTATGTGGGAGGCTGAGGCAAGAGAATCAGTTTAGCCTAAGAGTTTGAGGTTGCTGTGAGCTGTGACGCTATGGCACTCTACTGAGGGTGACATAGTGAGACTCTGTCTTAAAAACAAAACAAAAGATATATTTATCTGCTTTAGGAGAGTTACTTTAAATTCATACCATGCTGTGGGTAATAAAATAATACCCACAGCATGGCATGAGTGCTCTTCATGGAGTTCAAAAATGGAGTTCTTTATTTTTCCATGGAAGTATTGGCTGATCACCTTTTCTGCACTTGATCTTAGCCAAAAGGCCAAGAAAGACTGATCACCTTTTTTCTGGCTGTGAACAATAGGTAATGTGACCACAATCTGACCTCAAAAACCTGAATCAGATTTCTTAATTCTGAATGTGTTCATCTTCTCCTTTCCAAGGTCACCTTTTCTAGCATATGTAGCTAGAAATAAATAGAAAGGAAAATTTATTTTTAGTCACTGATACATTGTAGCAAAGTAGAGTTGGGTAATGTTAAGAAGCTGAATTGCTGTTCAACCTTCTTATTACATCTGATTCTTTCAGTGCTTGCTTACACAAGCAGGGACTCACACAGCATAGGAAGGAAAGAGAAATCTGTGATTCTGCTGTTTATATCTCAGAACTGTTGTTGTAAGTGGTAGCTTTTAAAGTTTTTCTGGTAGCTGGGTAAGGTGGCTCACGCCTATAATCCTAGAACTCTGGAAGGCCGAAACCCATGGATTGCTTGAGCTCAGGAGTTTGAGACCAGCCTGAGCCAGAGCGAGACCCTGTCTCTAAAAAAATAGCTGGATGTTGTGGCAGACACCTGTAGTCCCAGCTACTTGGGAGGTTGAGGCAATTTGAGCCCAAGAGTTTGAGGTTGTTGTGAGCTCTGTTACCAAGGCACTCTACCCAAGGTGACAAAATGAGACTCTGTCTCAGGAAAAAAAAAAAAGAAGTAAAATAAAAACATAAAGTTTTCCAGTAATTTTTGGAAAAATTTGCTAGTTAAAGTTTTTTCAAGAGTTAAAGAACAGCTCAAAAGTAATTGTTTTTTAAATATGTTTTTAGCAGTAAATTAAGACCCAAAGTTTCCCATTGTGGAATAGAGAAGAAAGTTTATATGGAATTTCAGATAGTGTTCTTATATTTGAGTAGCCTTTTTTTTTTTTTTGAGACGGAGCCTCAAGCTATCCCCCTGGGTAGAGTGCCATGGCATCACACCTCATAGCAACCTCCAACTCCTGGGCTCAAGCGAGTCTCCTGCCTCAGCCTCCCAAGTAGCTGGGACCACAGGCGCCCGCCACAA
>CAUYQV010056129.1:0-17591 GCA_963574575.1 Galagoides demidoff | reverse complement strand
CCTGGGTAGAGTGCCATGGCATCACAGCTCATAGCAACCTCCAACTCCTGGGCTCAAGCGAGTCTCCTGCCTCTGCCTCCCAAGTAGCTGGGACCACAGGCGCCCGCCACAACGCCCGGCCATTTTTTTTTTTTTTTTTTTTTGGTTGCAGCCATCATTGTTGTTTGGCGGGCCCGAGCTGGGGATTTGAACCCGCCACCTTAGGTGTACGTGGCTGGCGCCTTAGCCGATTGAGCCACAGGCGCCGAGCCTAAAATAGATTTCTATGGTTAAAAATGTATTTTCTTTTTTATTCTAGTGGCTTTCCATCTCCAGGTAAAAAATGTATTTTTTTGTAATTTCTTGCAATATGATTTATAGCATACTATTTGTGTAAGAGATGAGTCTCACTTTGTTGCCCTCAGTAGAGTGCTGTGGCATCACAGCTCACAGTGACCTCAAACTCCTGGGCTTAAGTGAGTCTCTTGCTTCATCCTCCCAAGTAGCTGGGACTATAGGTGCCCGCCACAATGCCCGGTTATTTTTTGTTGCAGTTTGGCTGGGGCTGGGTTTGAACCTGCCGCCTTTGATATATGGGGCCTGCACCCTACCCACTGAGCCACAGGTGCTGCCCAACATACTATTTCTTTTTTTTTTTTTTTTGAGACAGAGCCTCAAGCTATTCCCCTGGGTGGAGTGCTGTGGCTTCATAGCTCACAGCAACCTCCAACTCCTGGGCTCAAGCGAGTCTCCTGCCTCAGCCTCCCAAGTAGCTGGGACCACAGGCGCCTGCCACACCGCCCGGCTATTTTTTGGTTGCAGCCGTCATTGTTGTTTGGCGGGTTCCGGCTGGATTTGAACCCACCACCTTAGGTGTATGTGGCTGGTGCCTTAGCCGCTTGAGCCACAGGTGCCGAGCCCAACATACTATTTCTTTATGCAAGTTGAGAAGCAACATTCTGTGAGAATTAATAAGCCCTTCCTCTTTTTTATTTTTTAAATTTATCTATATGTTTATTTTAGAGATAGGGTCTCTCTCTCTCTGTTATGTAGCTCACTGCAGCCTGGAACACCTGGGCACAAGGGATCCTCCTGCTTCAGACTCCTGAGTAGTCAAGACAACAGGTACCCACCACTATGACCAGCCAGTTTTTTGGGGGGATAGATATGGAGGTCTTGCTGTGTTGATCATGCTTGTCCCAAACTCCTGATCTTAAGCAATCATCCCAGGCACCATCCACCACCCCTGACGTGTGTGCCTCACAATTTTATTCAGTCAAGTTTTCACCTTACGGGTATCTTGATTTGAAGCCAACCAAGAGACTAATTGGGTCCTAGACTATGACTTTGTAGCTATCACTTCTATTCTAAATCTTACTCAAAAATTTGGGATAAGACAGGTTATGAAAGTCCAGACCCCTGAGCCATCTCTAGTCTCCTGTAAGCCAGTACAACACTTATCCATACCAGTGACCTTGTAGGGTGTGCTGACCTAAGATCAGCTTCCAGGATTTCTGTTTAGAAAACTAATCCTGGGCTCATCTTAGTCTGGACTTGAGTCTTCTGGAGAGGTCAGAATCAGTAGGCCTGCAGGCTTTGGTCACTTAAGTTGATTTTATAAGGTCCTCATTTTGATAAAACTGTGGTCCCTTGGACACCACAATGGTAGAGACTGGACAGTCATTTTTAATCTGTATTAATGGTGGTCTGGGCTTCTCTGCTAATTGCCATGCCCTTTTGAGCATCTTCTCACTATTCTTAACTAGCCAGGAAGCTCGGAGTGTGCCAGGCTTCATGAAGACTAGTCATGAGTAAGGACAGGAGGGAAACAGTCTCTGTGGCATACCTAGGAAGCAAAGTATGGAAGTGTCTTGCCTAGAGCCTAGTGCAGAATAACCAACCTGTTGAGCCAGGCTCTGAATTTGGTCACCTGCTCCCCATCACCTCTGCTTTCCATCAGGCCCTCCACAGCTGTGCTCCTGAAGCAGACAGGCCAGCTGCAGGAAGTGCAGAGTAGGGAAAAGCTGGCTCCCCAGCTGGGTGCAGAGCTGGAGAAAAGGTGGTGTTGATTAAGAGAATGGCATTTCCTTCGCTTCCTTTCAAACACTGTTACAGCCTCCCATGCCCGTTATCTTAGTGAGTATAACTTGGAGAGTCTTGAAAACATAGGCGCTGTGACTTTTCATTGGCATCTTAAGAAAAACATTGACTGACCTCAATAGAATAAGCAACTAATGGGGAAAAGAGCTGACTATAAGTTTCCGCAGATTCTGTTTTGAAAAACAGAGGATGCTTGGCCCTGTAATTTTTTTTTAACATCAGCTTACCTCCTCTCCCTCCTCATTTATAAAGTTTCATGATTACAAGGTCTACTTTGCAACTGTTTTTGCAAAATTTGAATTGTGCTTAGTTGCAGAAAACTGCAGGCTAGAGAACTTCCACTTCCCCCAGCGGCTGGAAGCATGTAATTGGAACAAGCAGGCCATGCTCTGCGTGTTTAGAGCTGTGTCATCCTTCGTGAGGCCCTGAGTCAACACCAGCTAAAACAACATGAGTCATTGCTTATAAGAAGCCCAATCGAGGCTGATTTTGATTATACCAGTCCTAAACAAACACAACAGTCCTCTTAGGCAGATGCTAAAAAATGTTCTTGTTATAGAAGTTAAAAAAATTAGCACCAATTATCTTTAGAGTTCAGGGAAGTGGTTTGCCACTCAAGGCTTTTGAAATATACCTTCAAAAGGAATTTTCTTCATCTAACCAAATCTTAGCCAACTTCATTTTCTCTTCTGACTCCTTCACTGCCCCCTTTAACACTGCCCACACCCAATTCAGCTCCTGATTATTTTAGTCTGGTTGAACTCTGTTAGATTAAAATCCATAAAATCAAAATTATAATCTTGTAGCTCTTTGCTTATTTTTTCCCCGGGGTCCCCCAATCTCTTTATTCCTCTGTGGCATAAAAGGCCATGAAGAGGTTGAATTCAAGTAAAGATGATGGAGGGCCTAGGGCTATGGGAATGTGCAGACAAGGGAGTCGAGGATTCTCTGGGGGAAGTGAATTAAAAAGTTGGTATGATTTCGTGATGAAATGTGTGCTGGGAACCAGGAACAAAATGACATGGGTTTCTGTCTGGGGTGTTATTAACTGAAATTGAGAATTCTGGTTGTATAGACTGTGGATGGGGAAATGGTAAGTTTAAAGTGAACTTTTGAGCTTTAGGTTTTTCAGAGATAGTTGAACGTAAAGCCCAGTGGACAGTTGGCTCTGCAAGTTGGAACCAGCTGGGAGGAAAGTCCAGGCTGAAAGTTCAAAGCTCCTTGTTCATGGGAAACTTCAGCATTGGGGGGATAGTTAACAGTGGGCTTGGATGAAACCTGGCAGGAAAGAGGAATGTTTGTAGAGAGACTTGAACAAGGGTGCAGACCTGAGCAGTGGGGCCAGCTGAGATAGAGCAGGGCTTAGTCTGAAAACAGGCCAGCTGAGACAGAACAGGGCTTAGTCTGAGACAGGCCAGTTGAGATAGAGCAGGGCTTAGTCTGAGGCAGGCCAGCTGAGATAGAGCAGGGCTTAGTGTGAAACAGGCCAGCTGAGATAGAACAGGGCTTAGTGTGAAACAGGCCAGCTGAGATAGAGCAGGGCTTAGTCTGAAACAGGCCAGCTGAGATAGAACAGGGCTTAGTCTGAAACAGGCCAGCTGAGATAGAGCAGGGCTTATTAGTCTGAGGCACGCCAGCTGAGATAGAGCAGGGCTTAGTGTGAAACAGGCCAGCTGAGATAGAGCAGGGCTTAGTCTGAGGCAGGCTAGCTGAGATAGAGCAGGGCTTAGTCTGAGGCAGGCCTGGCACGGTGGCTCACGCCTGTAATCCCAGCCCTCTGGGACGCCTAGGCAGGTGGATTGCCTGAGCTCAGGAGTTTGAGAGCCGCGTGAGTTAGAGCAAGACCCTGTCTTGTTGCGGCGGGTGCCTGCAGTCCCAGGTACTCAGGAGGCTGAGGCAAGAGGATCACCCGAGCCCAAGAGTTTGAGCTTATTGTGGCTCAAACTCAGATGGCATGGCACTCTGCCCAGGACAAGTGAGTGAGACTTCGTTTAAAACAAAATAAAAAAGAAGTCTGAGACAGAGACCAAAGGGATGGGAGCCTTCTAGAAGCCAATGAATGCATTAGACTCAGAATCAAGAGCAGCTAAATGACTGAAAAGGTCAAGAAAATCATCCACTGGAGTTAGCCAAGTGAGTATCTGTAAAGGTCTTGGCTACCGTGGGTTTTGTGGAGTTGTAGGGGTGAAAGCCGGTTTGCTACAGGTTCAAGAGTGAATGAGAGGTAAGGAATTCAAGGCAGCAAGTTAGCTTAACTGATGGGAAGGGAATGAGAGGAGAGGCAGACAGACTGAAGGTGAGCTTTTAAAACTTATCCCAATGAGCTGAAAATCGGATAAAAGTCAAAAAAGAAACCTTGGCATTTCTAAGGCGCAGGACTTAAAACCCATTTCTCCTCCTACTTAAAATCATTTGATAATACATTTTTGCCTTGCCCTCAGCCCCACAATGGCATGTAAGTATTTTTACGACAAGAGCATTGCATATTTTCTTACTGATCCTTAACTATCTTCCTCTCTTTCTTCTAAAAGGACTTAAACATGGTGGAGGCTGAGATGTGCAAATGTGACTTCTCCTCGGGGTGAAACTCAGGGAAGTCTGATGAGATCTGAGCGTCTCTTTCTTTCTCTCTTTATTTTTTGCGATGTCTTCCTTGAGAAAGGGTACATTCAATTGACCTTTCTTCATAGGATATAAACTATTAGTAATATACTTCAAAGTGAAGAATAATTAATACAAATCAAAGCCTGCAACAATTGCAAATAATCATAACTGAGTGCGATGTAACCCCAACTGCATTAAAAATTAAGTTTTGCTTAAGAATCACTTCACTCATTAAGATAAGAAAAATTTAAGCTCTGGTTCTCACTATAAAAGTGAAATTGAGCAAACTTTTCTTTTTTAATTAAATCATAGCTGCGTACATGTTTTTTTGTTTTTGAGACAGACTCTCAGTCTGTTGCCCTCGGTAAAGTGCTGTGGCATCACAGCTCATAGCAACCTCCAACTCTTGGGCTCAAGCAATTCTCTTGCCTCAGCCTCCCAAGTAGCTGGGACTACAGGTGCCCGCCACAGCGCCCAGCTCTTTTTTGACTGTGGTTGTAATTGTTGTTTAGCTGGCCTGGGCTGAGATGGGACCCACCGGCTCAGTGTATGTGGCTGGCGCTATAACCACTGTGCTATGGGCGCTGAGCCTTGAGCAAACATTTTTTAAATGTCAGATTCAAATGAATGTATAAATGATTAGGTTCCATTGTTTGCCTTTGTTAGGTAAGGTCCCTGTTGTAGTTGTGTCCTTCACCAGGAGATGTGTCATATACCCTTAATTGTGCCTGTTAAGAGCACACCAGCCTTCCTCCTCCCATCTCTCCATCCCAACTTGAATTAAATTGAGTTTTTCTCTTGTGTGGGCATGTATTAGTTTGTCTGCTGGCTTCATGTTAGTATTGAATAATACATTGGATAATTATTTTTCCATTCTTGTGATACTTTACTAAAGAAAATATTTTCCAACTCTATCTAGGTTAATACAAAAGATGTAAAATCTCCCTCTTTTTATGGCTGGATAGTATTTCATGGGTATGTGTGTGTGTGTATATATATGTGTATATATAGTTTATTAATCCATTTCTAGATTGATGGTACTTGGGTTGATTTTATATCTTGGCAATTGTAAATTAAACTGATAAATAATCTAGTGCAAATGTTCTTCTGATAAAATAAATTTTTTTTTCTGATTAGATACCTAGTAATGGGATTGCAGAATCAAATGGAAGGTCTATTTTTAGCTCTTTAAGGATTCTCCATACTTTTTTCCAAAGAGGTTGTTTTATTTATTATTTATTTATTTATTTTAGAGACAGAGTCTCACTTTGTCGCCCTCGGTAGAGTGCCATGGTGTCACAGTTCATAGCAACCTCCAGCTCAGACGCTTGCAATTCTCTTGCCTCAGCCTCCAGAGTAGCTGGGACTACAGGTGCCTGCTGCAACGCCCGGCTAATTTTTGTTGCAGTTTGGCCAGGGCCGGGTTTGAACCTGCCACCCTCTGTATATGGGGCCAGCGCCCTACTCACTGAGCCACAGGCGCCGCCTCCAAAGAGGTTGTTTCAGTTTGCAGTCTCACCAACAGTGTAAAAGTGAACAAATGTATCTTGAGCCTCTGTATATCATATGTGATATTGAGTGCGTGGGATGGAGAAGTTAGTTGGTCCTTACATGAGTAATGTGGGTAAATAATCAATTTCAACTGCATCCAAAGTTGGAGCTCCTTGAGGACAGAAGCTATGTCCCTCATTTCTGTATCCCCAGCATTTAGCCTAGTGGCCCAGAATGGACCCTCAGTATTTGAATGATAGAATGAATAAACGAATGATTGAGGAAAAATGTGTAGGATACGCAGGGAGAGCAGAGAAGGTGTAACTAATACTTGGAGCTCAGGTTGGGAGAGGAGGTTAAGGAAAACGTCTTGGAGAAGTCAGTAACTCAAGTCTAAAGAATGAGCATGAGTTAGTAGGGGGAATTATAGGAGTTGAAAGAGTGTTTTGGCAGAGAAATTAGTACAAGGAAAAGGCATTGTGGCCTTTAGCCACAGTTGCTGGTTTTGCTGAGGCCATGTACTCCGAGATAGGGAGGGAGGGAGGGTGGGAGCATTTAAGTGCACTTTGGGTGAAGTGATTAGGGTAGGACAGTAGGCAGTAACATACCCAATTTCTTGATTAGGACAATGAAGAGGTTCTGTTTGTTTACTTTGAGGGTCGCTTCTAATGCCTAAATTCCTTTTTTTTTTTTGGTTAGGGTAAACAGGATAATTCATTGCTTAAATTCTGTATTCCTCTGTTATCAAGTTGGAAATTAAGGTAATTAGATAATCTTGGGTTTTTAGCCAAAACATGGTTTTGGACCTGTTCTACTTTTTTTTTTAGACAAAGTTTCACTCTGTCACCTTGAGTTGAATGCTATGGTGTCCTTATAGCTCACAGTGACCTCAGTTCTTAGCTTCAAGAGATCCTTCCACCTCAGCCTCCCAAGTAGCTGGGACTACAGGTGCCAGCTACATTGCCTGGCTAGTTTTTCTACTTTTAGTAGAGATAGTGTCTCACTGAACTCAAGCAATCCACTTGCCTTGGCCTCCCAGTGTGCTAGGATCACAGGGGTAAGTCATAGTGCCTGGCCTGACCTATACTAATTTTATAACAACACCTTTCCTGCTCACATTAACTTTGTTTATTTGATTGATCTCTTGGGTTCTTACACTGTCTGTGCTGTAGCATTGTCACCTGATTTTAATACATTCAGTTACTCTAAAGAGAGTTTGGTTCATTTCAACTAAGCTGTCAAAGTCAGTATACGGTATCCATAAGATGGTTGTCGTAAAGCTTTTCTTTGAAGAGTGTGACCTGTCTACAAAGCAGAACTGATATTTATATTTCAGATGATTGTAAATTGATAGATCAATTAATAGGAACATTCAGTAGTGTTAAAGAATGCCATGACACTTCATTTATTTTTTGTTTAGCATTAAAGAGAATATTCACTATAACTTCTTTTTTGAAAGGTGCATTCATTAACATCATTTGTGCTAGATTTAAGGCTTTGTTCATATCTAATTTAATCTTAATTATGTTTATATTTAACTTAATTAAAATAATTTACATTCTATTTTGGCGCAAAATTAGTATAAATGTAATAAAATGTAAATAGAGACTTTTAAGAGACATGTGACCATATTGCTGAGTTTTCTTTTGAAATGGGTTCTTATATGGTTACCCAGGCTGGAGTGGAGTGGCACAGTCATAGCTCACTGTAGCCTTGAACTCCTATACTCAAGCGATCCTCCTGCCTTAGCTTCCCAAGTAACGTAGGAGTACAGGCATATGCCACCATGCTAGGGTAATTTCCTTTTTTAAATTTTTTTTGTAGAAATGGGATCTTACTATGTTGCCCAGGCTGGCCTAGAACTTCTGGCCTTGAGTGATCCTCCCAAGTGCTGGGATGACCTGTCTGGCGTTCTCTGTGTGTTTCAGTAGTCCAGTAAAACTGAGACACACACAGTGATCGCACCATTATCCAGCATCTGTGGGGAGTGGGAGGTTGTGCAGGAATGTGGTTTCCCATTGCTTGGGAGTTACTATTAGAAAGAGCCCTGACTAGGCTCAGTGAGCACATGGTGCTCTAAGTTTGAACTCTGATTTTTTTTGGCTGGGTGGCCTGCCTCTTGCTTGACAGAGCCAGTTGCTACTCCACAATTTAAGGGAAAACTCTATTTCACTTTTTCTCTCATTTTCTTCTTTCAATTTTTTTCTGCTGTATATTGATATTGGTAACATATTGTAAGAATGTGCATGTGAAGGAGAGGGGCTGCAGGGGTGTCCAGCCTGCGGCCTCGTGTGGATTCTGTGAGGACTTTTTTGCTTATTTGTGGTATTGGATATCATGGAAAGTATGCACGGGCCTTTATTTTTTTGGCTTAATGTTTGTGTATTTAGTGTGCCGCCCCAAACAACTTTTCTTCCACTGTGCAGCAGAAAAGAAGAAAGGCTGGACACCTGCGCAGGGCCTTGATAGGAACATCCCTCCACCAAGCCCTCTTCCTTTCTCCCTTCTTCTCACCTTCTTATCCATTGCTATGGAGGGAGAGTATGAAATGGCTGTGATTCTGCAGACCTCCAGGACTTCTGAAGACATACCTACAAATAAATACAAAATAAATCCTATATTTAGTGATACCAGTTACTTTTTTAAAAAAATTGAGGTGCACTCCCTCTACTGTAAAATACAGTTAAACATTCACTTTGCTGATTTTTGTTCCATGTAACTACAATCCAAATAAGGTGGAGAACATTTCCTTGATCCCAGACATTTCCTTCCTGTCTTTTTTCCTTCACTTCTCCCCGCCAGATACCTTGTTTCCGACCGCTGTCACCCCCAGGAGTAGTGCCTGCTCTTGGAAGCCACCGAAACAGAAAACCATGGAATATACTCTTTGTGTCTGGCACCTTCACTCATTGTAATGCTTTCGGAGATTCAGACATCATTTCCTCAGAGCCTGAGAGTGGCAGGGACGTGCACAGACAGACCATTTGGTGGTTTTCTACCGTGTCACCCGCTGTCTTGCAGGTGTTGGCTGTTGGGTGTATGAGGGTCTAGGCTAGGAGGCAGGTTTAGAGGAAAATCCATCCCAGTGGCAGAAAACTGAACTTGAAGATTCTATTCCCAGGATGCAGGATCTGGACTCCCATCTCTCCGTGGTGTACCCAGGCAAGACTGGGATGTGGGCACATTGAGTACATTTATTTTTGTGTCTGCTCAGTTTGCTTTGGTTCCTGATGCCCTTTTATTTTCTCGTAGAGCTCCAAGTAAGGATCATTGCATTCCTCCCAAGGAACTATCCGCTTAACGTTGAAGGTATTTTACCTTACAGGAAATATACTGGTTTATACAGCTTTTTAACTTCTCATGATAGGAGAGTTCTTCAGGCACTTAGCAGCACGCCTGAATGTGCAGCATTTAGGCCAGGGGTTGGCAGATTTCTTGGCCAAGGGTTAATGTTTGGGCTTTGCTGGTTATACTGTCTCTGCCATAACTCTGCTATTATTAGTGGGAAATCAGCCATGACATTATATGAATGGCTAGGTCTGATCGTGTTCTAATAAAACTTTATAGAAACAGGTAGTGGGCTGGGTTCAGCCTGTGGAGCATAGTATCTGACCCTGATTTAGACCTCTTCCTGCTCAAGAGGCTTGTGTAGTAAGCCTGTCAGAGCAAAATACAGAATATTAGTTTTCCAGAATACAAAAAGCTGCATCTGATATGATTGCTGATTTTTTAAATGGTGGCACTGAATCCCACAGTAGCAACTCTTCCAGGTCACAGAGTGTTGGTGAAGGACTCCAGACAAAGTCTCTAAGTATTTAACAATAGTCTCTGCCTTATTCAGTGTGTGATGGATGTGAGTCTCAGTACCTCATTATACTATGTTGACATTTGGGTTTGGAGACCATCTCAGCTCACGTATTTTAAAGAGATAAAAGAGAGAAGGATGCACACACAGAGACAGATATAGGAATCCAGGTGATAGCATTCTGAAAACTTAACCAAGTGTGGGCCCAGAAAGGATGAGTTTCACATTTAGTAAGTGGAGTAATCAATGGGAAAAAAGCCCAGTTTATTAAACACTGTCCAAATTATTATTTTTAAAATTATACATGTGTGAGAGGAATAAATAACAAAATAATATTTTTAACCAAGAAAATAGAGACCTCTAGATTCTCTAATATTCAGTTTACTTATTCATTTATTCTTTCTTAATTTTTTTTTTTGCAGTTTTGGCTGGAGCCGGGCTTGAACCTACCACCCCCAGTATATGGGGCTGGTGCCCTATTCCTTGAACCATGGGGGCTGCCCCTTAAAAAAATTTTTTTTAGCAAATATTCATTGAGTATCTTCTCTGGAAGTTACCATGAAAGATCAAAGCGAAACAAGATGGAGTGTCTGTGTTTGAGAAGCCTACAGGTGACCCCGGTGACAGGGCACCATGTCTTGTTGAGTATCGCAGCCTCTGATGAGCAAGTAGGGCTTGCTTCATGGAGGAAATAATGCTTAAGTTGTGTGTGAGGGTGTAGTGTGATGTGTGTATTTGGGTGTCTGGATGGGGGTGGAAGACAAGAAAGGGTGTTAAGAAGGGGCCAGTAATTCAGGTTGGATGTATTGAGGGATTGGTGAGGAAGTAGCAGTAGATTCCATAGCTATATTTGGTAGCATTTTATTTTCAGGATGGGGTTGGCTTAACAGAGCAGCTGTCAAAAGAGATGTCAATTGCTCCAGCCAAAGCAATTAAAACAAATTCAGAGAAGTACCTCGCTTCTGCAGATTTTGTATAGTCTACTGAAATAAAGCATCAATATTGAAAGAATTAGACAATAATTCTTTTAGAACTCTGGAAGAGTTTATGTCTGTCTACCTCAACAAATAAACACACCCCCCTCCCAAATAACTGATAGAGAGTAGTTCACACATTGGGAGTAGCTGCCTTAATAGCTACTATCATAACTGATTGTAAACATATGCTGCAACCCTACTGGCTCAACGTCCTAGTATTTGGATTTCACAGCTAGCAGAGACATATGTGGCCCTTACCCCAGTGACTCAAGCTTTCTCTGTGTTTGACTTGGCTTGTGGTTGGACGGCCCAGCTGGGTATTGTGGGTTATAGAGTTTTCCCAGTGTTTCGCACTGACAGTGCACAGGGCAGCAGTGGGAGAAGGCTTTCACTCAGCGCTGATGAAACACTAGCCCGGCCTAGACATTTTGAATAATTCCATGAAGGCACTAATATTAATATTGCTAACAGTAGAATAAACTGTGGAGGCCATCTTGAATGTGGTCAGCTGCAGTTAAGCCTATGGGTACTGGTTTTGGAATGCACCCTTAATTGTTTGGGGAAACTGGTCAAAGATATTCAGTTAGAGGTTTTTGTCCTTGCTGGAGTGACACCACCCCTAGAATAGAATTCTCTATACTCCCAAACATGGTTGACCTCCAATTCAGCAAGTATTCACTTACACGAACAGTGTACTCCATTGGTATCTATTCTGGGAAACTGTTCTACATCCAGGGTATCTTTATACTTATAGCTGCCATGAATATATTCTATACCTGCAGAGGGCTTTTACAATATTAAGAGTATTTCTGTACTACCTAGTGATTAATTTGAATAAGTCTAGGGCAAGTTTAATATAAAAATAGCGTGTAGCTAAAATAGGACGCAGCTGGAGTGACTGCTGAGTTGGAGGCTGCCGTCTGCGTTGTCTCTCTGTGTTAGATACTTCAGGCACTGTTGTCATGGGTGTCTTCTGTGGCTTGGGCATTTCTGGCTGGTGTGGAAAAGCTGATGGCACAGGCTGGGAGGGCCTTGGACGTGCAAGAGGATACTTACGTGATAGGATTCTCAGAAGTGAAAACTGTTGGCAAACAACATTTAGCAAGGCCAGGGCGCAAGGAGGTTGTGAGTTCTAGTCATTTCTCAAGGAAGGCTTTCAGTAGTCTGGACGTTTACAAAAATTATACAAATTGTTGCCTTATAGAAAGGCATCTTAGATCCCAAGGAGGTGTGTGATGAGACTGCCAGTCCCTAGTCTTGTGTGCCAAGACAAGAATAAAAAGGTTTTTATGCAAATGAAGCCCTTCTGAGATGGAGATAAAGCTTCTAGCCTGTCTGACCAATGTAACTATCACAACATGAGACAAAACAGCTCGAGCTAAAAGTCAGTCTGTTTGTCACTTGCACACTGTCCATTCTGTAGGCTGAGACGGAAAACAGAGAGTCAAGAAACGTTACCTAGAGTCATGAGTGGCCAGTTAGTGGCATGTTTTTATAGGAAAGTCAAAAGTATGAAAGTCAGATAGTACTCTCTCCTATGTTCCTCGGTAGTGTTATCTGACAGATTGCTGGACTGGAGAGATGGTTCCCATTACGCAGGGAAATAGCTGCCTCATTAAAGCCTGTTCATCAGTTACTTTGTAGGACGTTTGAACCTCAAGAATCCTTAGAAAACATCTAGTTACATTTTTCAAATGAGGAAGCTAAGACATTAAGCAGCTCAAGTCTCCAGTGTTCTAACGTTCTATACTTTTTTTTTTTTTTAACTCTCACTCTGTCACCCTGGGTAGAATGCTGTGACAGCATCATAACTCACAGCATCCTCAAGCTCTTGGGCTTAAGCAATTCTCTTGCTCTGCAAGTAGCTGAGTCTATGGGCTGTGCTACCACACCCAGCTAGATTTTCTGTTTTTAGTAGAGACAAGGTCTCCCTCTGGCTTAGGCTGATTTCAAACTCCTGAGCTCCAGGGATCCTCCCACTTTAGCTTCCCAGAGTGGTAGGATTACAGGTTCCAGCCACTGAGCCTGGCCTATACAATTGTTTTTTTAAATGGGAAGAAATCATCGTTGTGTTTTCTCTTCCTGTTTTCTTGTTATTCTTTCCCATGTAACATGTGACATCAGAATATAATGTTATTCTATCCACGGATTGCCAAGATGGCTTCTGTGTAACTCAAAACAGGATATTTTTTGGGGGGTGGTGGAGGTTAGCATCCCTGAAATGTAGGACTGCACTGCTTCTCAGGCCTCGGCACAGATGGCATATTTAGGGTACTACTATTACTGGGATGCCCTTTCAAAGGACCTTTGAAAGGAAGTTTTTTTGGTTTTTTTTTTTTGTTTGTTTTTTAAGAGACAGAGTCTCACTTTATTGCCCTTGGCATCACAGCTCGCTGCAACCTCCAACTCCTGGGCTTAGGCGATTCTCTTGCCTCAGCCTCCCGAGTAGCTGGGACTACAGGAAGTGTTTTAATACTGCCATTTGAAAAGGAATATATTAATTTTTTAAATTAAAAGTGAAGACGTAATTGATGTTCACTGACAGCTTACTCTCAAGTGTAGTTAATGCAGGTAGTCCTCAGTGCACATTTAAAGTTCAGTGATGACTCCAGCCAGGAGAAAGGGTGGTCTTCAGACTGGCATTTCTGACAACCTGAGGCTGAGTTCTTTCTTCTGGGCGTCTTCCTCCCATTCAGTGGACTTCTGCAGCTTAACCTCCTAGGCCCATCTGAGGTTTGCATTCTCTCTCCTGGATCTGTGCGCCAGGTAACGACTGCTGACATTTACTGAGTGCTTCCTACAAAGCAAGTGCATTACACGCACTGAAACCCCAAGAGCTGTACTCTGTGAGGTAAGAACTATTTTGCTTCTTATTTTAAAGATTTAGAAACAGAGACATAGAGGTTAAGTAACTGGCCTAAGTATGGTAATCTTTTTATTTATTTATTAATTTTGAGACAGGGTTTCAACTCTGTTGCCTAGGCTTGAATCAGTGGTGTTATCATAGGTCACTGCAACCTTCAACTTCTGGGCTCAAGCAATCCTCCTGCCTCAGTCTCTGGAACCACTGGGGCTACAGGTGTGCACTACATGCCTGGCTAATTTTCTAATTTTTGTAGAGATTGGGTCTTACTCTGTCACTCAGGCTGATCTTAAACTTTTGGACTCAAGTGATCCTCTTGCCTTGGCCTCCCAAAGTACGAGGATCACAGGCATGAGCTGCTATTCCCAGCTGCCGCTGCTTTAACAAAAAAAAAAAAAAAAAAAAGGAATTAAGGGAAACCGTACATGCCATGACAGAGCCCATTATTCTTAACTATCACCCTCCATCTTCTTTCTGTACATCCTGCTTCCTTAACCTTCTCCCTAGTCTTTACCTAGTTAGGTCCTGTTGTTTCTGGAGACTGGGTCACTGTCTCAGGGTGTTTTCTGTCACTATAACAGAACAACACCACCTGGGTGATTTACAAAGCAAAATGTATTTACTTTATGGTTCTAGAGTCTGGAAAGTCCAAGAGCAGGGCAC
This sequence comes from Galagoides demidoff, assembly GCA_963574575.1. Lineage (NCBI taxonomy): Eukaryota > Metazoa > Chordata > Mammalia > Primates > Galagidae > Galagoides > Galagoides demidoff. The sequence goes on along the minus strand of CAUYQV010056129.1, from coordinate 3,109 downwards.
TGCATGTGATAGGGCCTTTGTACTGGTATGACGGGAGGGCAGGTACATGCCAGCTCAGGTCTCTCTCTTCTTCTTAGAAAGCCACCAGTCTCATGACGGAAGCCCCATCCTGATGACCTCGTCTAATTGTAATTACGTCCCAAAGACCCTACCTCCAAATACCATCAACATATGAATTTGGGGATTAAGTTTCCAAGACATGAACGTTGGGGGACATATGTAACCCTAGTAGTTACGTTGTCTAGAAAGCCTTTCCTTATATACTGTTTTCCAGTCTGGCTCCAGGTGATCTCCTTTATGCTCCCAGTGAACTGTGGGCCAGTTGCGGCTCTAGATTTATCATTCCCAGTGGTGATTGTGGTGTTACTTCTCTGTAGCTGTACCCTCCCCCCATATTGGACTGCACCCTCCCTAAGAGCGGAGTCCGGTTTATCTTTAGGATCTTAGTACCCAGCTACATGCTCTAATCGCTGTGCATGGAATGGAGAGACAGGCAGTGTATTAATTTTTTCTTTCAAAATTGGAAAACAAAATAATTGACTCTGGTTAAAATGTATCACAGAAGGCATTTTTTTTTTTTTTACAATGAAAACTACAAAACCATATGCTAAAGAAACACAGAGAAATGCTAATCTAGGTCAAGTTCCACATGGCCAGCTGCTTATATTTTCAGTTTGTCAGATTTTTATCTCTTGCAAAGAAAAAAAAAAATCCCCAGAAGGTGAAAGAGAAAGGAAATGCTTTTGTTTTTCAAATTGTGAAACTGGAGTTTCCATGACCTCATTGTGAGGCAGTCCCTCTTCTTGGAGATCATTTATCTTCTCTTAAAGCACAGCATCTAATTTAGGGCTCAGTGATTTATGATGATTCAGAAGGGATCAGAGACATAATTTTCAGGACTGGAAAATGACGGCCATGAGGAATATACACAGAAATTGAGATTGCTGGGGCTGGGGCACGGAAAGGCATAATGATCTGTGCCAACTAAGTCCACGAGGTCACCCTGCTGGTGGGCACACAGCTGACAAGGAAAGGCTCACAGATGTCTTTACTGTGGTGTCCACCCGGAGAGGGAATTACTGGCCCCAGAAAGAGCAGTCAGTGCCAGCTGGCTGTATCATAGATTACAAAATACAGTAGTGCTGTCTCTTTGTGATTGTGTAAGCTATAATATTGGCCATATGATTTTCCTTTCTGATTCTGGTTTGATTTGCTGTCCTTAAAATTTCCTAGTGTTAGGAACTTAATTTGTAACTGCTAAGATAAGCGTATATAAGAAATAGCAAAGTACCTTCCATTTTTGAAGACTTGCCTACAAAACCTAAACAAACAATCCCCAGGCATCTGGAAAATTTGACTTCATGAAACTGTCGAATTATAAAGGATAGGGAGTTGGATTTGTGGAACAGAGCCATTTGATTCTATTTCAGCTATTAGATAGATTAATTTTCAGGGTGGTCATTCTTTATTACATGCATTTAATTGACATTAAATTATATTAAGAATTTAATTAGCTCCCTTTACAAATTGGCATTGCCCATTCACCCTACTCAGACATGTTTTTTATTAATCCTCATTACTGCTCATAGAGGAAAAACTTCAGTAGGGCCAGATGGATTTCTTGCCCCTACTGAGTTCAGTATAGCCCCATTCTTGGACATGTCAACAGAATGTGAATGGTAAATTATTGGGACCTCAGACCCAAATCCAGGCCATGAAGCAGAACAGAACTTCCTGCCCATTCTGATGACATCACTGGCATCACAAGTCAAGAAGGCACCTGGCACTTCATTTTAAAATTTCCTTGTGAGCTTTTTATTGATTCTCTTTTATCTGCATTGCTCTCTCATGATCTTTTTCTGCCTGTATTTGAGGCCGTTTGTGTCCTCAGTTAAGACAAACCTCATGTGGTATAACAAAGGTTCCTGCCTCAGCAAAACCACCAGTTGCTGAGTCCTCCTCAGTCTCTGCACAGGAAGGACCACATCTACTCCAGAAGGACTTCCATGAAATGGGCTCTGGAAGCTGCTCATTGAGCAAGAGGGGTGAAGGCTTTCCATTAGCCTGGAATCCCTGTGTGGTGGCACGGCAGGCTTCTTCTCCACCTCTCAGCGAAAGAGCACAGGCAGGTAACAGTGAGGCTTCTTGTTCTTCTCAACGCTCCATCGTCATTCCTGGTCACAATTCAGGAATGCAGAAGTTGGGCTTCTAAGAAATGAAGTCAGTGTCCGGCCCCACCTGATGGGTTTTGGTTTTGATCTTCATATGCTCGGAATCATTCTGTTTGCTTTTGACCCACTGACTAGTGATGCTTTTTTCCTCTCTTCTGTTGTCTCTATAAATACTCTATGGAGGGTGTTAGATGAGGTAATAATAGACTTTCCTCATAAATCAGTAGCTTCTGTATGTTACAGGAATGTCCCTTAGTCAAGTGATCCTGAGTCTAGGCCCTAACTTGGGAAGGAACAGAGAAATAAGGGCCTTGTAATACCCAGGGGCCCAGTCTGAAATGGTACTAGTGAGTGAATTTTGTGTTGTTTCTTTTTCCCCAAGGGAAGTGTCCTTGAGAGAGACTATTAAATATGTCTGCTTATTTTCATGACAATAGTTGAATTGCAAAAGCTTAAGTAAGAAAATGAATTTGAGATGAGTGCCACCTCTCTTGTCTAAAAAGAAATTTCTTCAAATTAGCCTTAAAAATTTTTTTTTTTAGCTTTTTCTATTTTTTCTAACAAAAAAGTGGCATTAAGGACAGATAGTGGGTTTTTTCATGAGACAAAATTAAGATCACTCATATTTTTTCTTCTCTGTATTTGTGATTCATGGGGTTAAGAGTATCTTATGATTTATTCTATATCAAACAATAAAGTTTGAGCTTATTCTCCATGCATAAATACAGACCACAGTTTGAAGAATATGATATATATAACCTAGATAGTATGAGGTTTGAGAGTGACTTTTAAAAAATTATTCTTTTTTTTTTTTTTTTTTTGAGACAGAGCCTCAAGCTATCCCCCTGGGTAGAGTGCCATGGCATCACAGCTCATAGCAACCTCCAACTCCTGGGCTCAAGCGAGTCTCCTGCCTCCGCCTCCCAAGTAGCTGGGAC